>JAOTQE010080558.1:0-15755 GCA_025631205.1 Nesometra sesokonis
AAAAAAAAAAACTTTTCCTACCTACCTACCCATTTTTTTATTTTTCCAAAACGTGGCCAACACAACAATTTTTTTTAGTTGGCCTAATTAGTTGACTGGTGTTCATTAGGTGGTAAAAAATAGTACCAAAGTATGTCTCAACATGAAACACCATGGAGTAAAGAATCTAAAAGTTAGGCGCGATTTACTAAAAATATCCCTTATGTGAATTTATATATAGATGACTTATAATATAAAATTAATAATGCGTTAACATTTATCATGCAACAGCTTTTCACTGGCACTGGAGTGGACATGAGGCTCACACGTTCAATAACATTCTCCTGCCTTAAGGGTCATGTCATGTTCTGCTGTCCGAAATAAGTGCTACATTCTGCTGTCCACGACTGGGGATGTGTGGACCAGTACACTGGGTAAACCCCTATTCACCTCAAAATCTGTGTTCTTTTAATTGTACACAAACCATTGTATACAGTCGGCCTACTGTATGGTTTAGGCCTTATCCGAGAAGACTTGTTCCAACACCAGAACCCGTGCTGTTGTTGCTATAATTCACAGTTCACATGCTTCAACTGCTCGATCAGTCTTGATGACTTGCGTTTCAAGTTTCAAACAATTTTGCACAAACAAAGCTGAGATAATAGCCAATTTTCTGCAGGGACATCCAAACTGCTACGCTAAACACTACATACAAAAGAGACATCTACCATCACTAGGCTAGACTAGGCCTACCTGAAAAAAAAAAGTGAACGATTTATTAAGTTTTGGATGTTTCCAGATAGTGAATTATTTATGGTCCAGACAAAATATAGTGTTCAAATTGGTAGCACATGTGAAAAATTATATATTTCATAAAAAGTACTGAAACCGACATCTCTGTATTTTGCGGTCAAGCATTGCATTACCAAATGCGGTGTTTGGCGGTGAAGTATTGCAGTGTTTGGCGGACAATGATGACAAAACAGATATTAAAATTTTAACCCTTCACAATGATATATTTTATTATTGGGACACTTTGTGGCAGAACCAAGCCAAAGGAGGCATAAATTGCAAACTAGTTTCCCCAATTGGCATAAAAGATTTTCCAAATCTGTTATTTCATTATCGCAAACATTCAACTTTCATACTATATTAACAATTTTCAGATACTGTATATGATAAAGAAATATTCAAAAAACGCCATTCAAAATGGCCTTGCTTACTCACAGTATACTGATGAGCAATTTTACTAAACCTTGTAAATGTTCGAACATTGATTGGTCATAAATTTGCAAGGAAAAATTGTATGAAACGTATGATTGTTTTTTAGGCTAAAGATAATAATGCATAGTTTCATAATCTACAAATAACTCAATTTTCATTTTTTTCACTAATGCCTGCTTGGGCTTGGCTCTGCCACAATTGTTTTTTTAGGGTTTGAGTTTTGAGGAAGGTACTCATTTGTTGTTATACCACAGGATTTTTGTGTGAGGAAGTACACTTGTTTTTTTTTCCATATAGGTTGTTGATCATAACCGTCGAGTAGTATTGTTTATTTGCCATTCTAGGGATGATTTTGTACTTTATGGCATCTTATTACATTAATATTGATTTGGGATTAATCTGCTAATGTACATATTGATGATTTTTATTCATTGTGGTTGCCGGGAAACAACAACATGCACCTCTGCCCAAGGCCACTCGTGTTAAAGACAAATTATTACTTTTTTTATTCTGGTTCATGGCCATTCGGCAAACCTTCCCAAGTATTGAGAAATATATTAAAAAGGCTTAATGCATGACTCTTGTGTTGGTTGGGGCTTGACAGCCAAAAAAAGCAAATTTCCATACCTTTTTATGGTTTTTAACGTTTAAATACGGTTTAACCTATTGTTTAACCTATCGTAAGTGGACAGCCTCGGTTCTGGAATATCCACTTATGGGAAGTGGTTGCTTATGAGAGGTTTCGTCAATAGAGGATTAGTCTTTCTATTTCTGATGTTAAGCATTCTCAACACAGGACCTCTCAATCTTTCAAGCACAGTAGTTTATATTTTCTGGTGTATTTATGCTGGGTGAGTTGGGTGGAGCCACCCACTATCTGACTTTTCTAACTACCCTATAAAACTTAATTGAAGGCCTTCCTCCTAGCCAAGTTTCAACCTGTCAACCATTCTATAATAATAATACATCAAAATAATTTTAATTGTACACCCTCCCATTGGATTTTCTGGCTACATCCCTTACCTTCCTTAGCTGACTTGCTGCATCAGCTATTGTTACTGTACAGAATCATTTTTATATTATTCTTCTTTCTTTCCTTCCATTTTTTTGAAGGGCTTATCTTAAATTCTCAACGAGCCATTAACATGAAATTTACAAGGATCATAAACCTTGACAAGGAATGGGCTCAAACTTCTTTTTATCGTGATCAGTCTTGCGTGACGTCATTTACATGCAAAAATGTTTTTCATGACGCATTTTTCTATTGAACATATCTTCATAATTGACCTTTCTAAATAATAATATTTACTAAGCATTAACTTAGGTCAACCTTGATAGCCATGGATCACAATAATGTGCGTGTGTCATGTGCACGTATGCGTGCGTTAAATTTTAAAATGCTCTAAATAAAACTTTGACTGTATTAGAGTACGTTACAAGCCATTTTGAACATTTCCTAATGTTCACAAATTTTTTGCAAATGCACGCACTTTCATTAATTTGAATTAAAGCAAGTCTGTTTTCTTTGTATGCGGAGCATTATTTACAAACGGCAATACCTGTTACAATACTAACTCCGCATTATTTACAAACGGCAATACCTGTTACAATACTAAATACTTTAAGTGATTTTCTCGGTTTGTAAGATCGAAAAACTCCTGGTAATCTTTATTTAAATTAAATTTTCACTTGTTTTTTTTATTATAATCATAGCTGATATTGTTTTTTAGTTTTGAGAACAAACACTTGCGTTGGATACAACCTTGAACTGAAAGTACTGTATTAGCAGTAACTAGAAATCCACTCAAATTCGCTACAGAATTATAGCATTAGTAAAGTCGATTATGTTTGGCTATTTAAAGTTGGAACACATTCAGAACTGTGCCAGGTTATTTATTTACAGTGTTTTGTATCAATGATTATCAAGTCGGTTTCCAAATGAAGCCATCAGCATAATCTTGACTTTATTAATCCGATTGCTTTCTCAAAAGCTTAACTGTAAAATTTATTTTTAAATCGTATTCTCACAGTTAGTATTTAATTTATTTGACTGTCAAATTAATTTTTAAATCTCATTTAACAAGTAAATTAGAAATCTCTTCTCATGATAGTAATCTACCAAAGCTTGAGGAAACTAGCATTATAGTATTTCCATAGAATAGTAATCATTTATCTTTAGTATTGTCTCATTACTTTCAATTCTAATGAAGAGACGTATTAACAAAATAAGTAACTTGTGTTTTCTAGAAACGCTTTTCATACAAAAAGAAATCAATTTCACTTTTTTTATATAGCAATCTTTAAAACTTAAAAATCAAATTCTATGTTAAAATTGTTAAACTGAATGTAGTAAACAGGTTGACTTTTTTTTTTCTTTCAAGTTGTTTTGAACTCGCTTGCCAAATTCATCATCAAAATATTCTCATTCAGCCGATGCTGACAAATCCTTTACTAAAAGCCAGTCATAAATGTGCAGTATTTTGCGATTAAAACATGTATTTTGTAATTACCAAAGCAAGTAGCAGTTAAGCACATTCAATATTGGAGGTCCATGGGCAATATTAGGCCACAAACCTGCAAGACTATTGCCTTTACATCGCTGCTACAGAAATTGATCTTTGGAGGTGATATTAACATTTGATAAAGTAGATGTTGTAGCTAATTAAACCACACCAGACTTGACACTAATAATACTTACATTTTTCTGGTAAAAAGCTCAAGATGATTGCTTGACCAGCGAAATTATAGCAAAAAATATATAAGTCTACTTCATCACAAACATTCTTGGTAAATGTTCATTAATGTAACATTACTTGACTCAGATAGCCTTAAAGATTGCAAATTGAAAGGGAAAAACAAACTGTTACATTTAAAAAGGGCCGTATACGTACGATCAAATGATTTATGTAGAAAGTTTTTCAAGTGTTCACAGAATGTAAAAATACATTTATTTAGGTCATACTACAGTATGTCAGTATATACTGCTGCAGTTTATGGTACAAATTAACTATAAAGTCAAACAGTTTATTTAGGGTATGCTATAACAATGCTCTTAGAATTATACTAGGGAGATGTAGAAGTTGTAACACCAATGGTATGTAGGACTACAATCTTTTATGAACTTTAAGAAAATTGATATTTCTTTAAATGCAGACTTACTTGACTTGGATAACAAGATTGAAAATTATAGGGGAAAACATAAACTGTAACATTTAAAGAGGGCTATATGCATGATCAATTCATAACAATTTTGTTTCTTTTTCAATATTCCATTAATAAGGATTCTTTTTTAGGGATGAAGTTAGCTTGTCAGAATGTTTTTTTTTTTCAGATTTCTGACAAATTACGTATGTTCAGTATGTTATATAAATGATGGCAATGCTGTTTTTGAAATAAATCAGAAGATCTTGTCATATATCAAATTACACATTATACAAATTTAGTTTAGTTCTGGCACTTTTTTATAAAAAATATTCCTTGCTTAAATTGTTCAAGACTAATTTGGTAGTGAGACCTCACATTTAGAAGCGTTCTTCGTAATATTCTCCATACTGAAAATCTTGACTTGCTAGAATTCTATACAGCTTTTTGTTTTCTCAAACTTAAAAACATTTCAAAACTTCATTTTCGCAATTTCATTCTTCCAATAATATAATTTTCATAATCACACTATTTCACTTTTTTTAAATGTGTGATTTATTTCCTTGTATACGGTTTCTGTGCATACTGAATACAAACTATATGGATGACAATGTTTCTATTAAACTCAAGCACTGGAACAGTTTGCTATTGCAACACATCAAACTGCTCGGTAATGATACTGTAAAGTTGAAGAGTTGATTCTGCAAAGCTAACAACAGTTCATGATACACTATAATTTTAACTGGTCTATATTTTATACAGAGTAGGCATGCTTAAATGCAGAAATATAATATATTAGAATTACTGTTAAAAATAATAATCATTATTATCATAAAGTTTAGTTTAGTTTAATCTTCAACTTGCAAAGGTAGGGTAAAGCTAGCAATAATTATTAGTTCATGCATTGAAAGTCCCTACAGAGCAATACAAAGAGATCTAATAATTAAAAACATTGAATTCGAGAATGATTAGATACTATTTTATGGGAGTTCAGCATGTGTGCACTTTAAAATTATGTGGAGATCTAAATTGAAATTTCTGAAAGTGTTTGGCTCAGGAAGAGGATAACTTAGTAAATGTTAGTATCAATTGAGGGGTTTTGTGTGGATTCAATGGTTTAAAAAATTAAAGGGATTTACTCGGGAACGTATTCAAAGGGGGGGGGGGGGAGACACCGGACCTGCAAAATATTTTTTTTTACACACATTGGGCCCCTAAAATGTACCAGAGAACTTCTGTAGAGAAAAATGTTCCCGGCCGCAAGGCGGGCCTTGGACCCACGCCTATTGCCATCAGTTTGCTGTTAAAACCTCACACCTGTGTTTGTCCAAATTGACATTGGCCCCCCCTCTTTCAAGCTCCACTCGATCCAAACAAAGCAACCATTCACCAAAACAATTCAATAGAAAGAACACACAACTCAGAACTTTAAAGGTTTGAACTCTTGTACCGACAAATGTGTGATGTTCTTAGAGAACCAGAGGTTGTATGCAATTTGCTTAAGTTGTTAAGTGCACTGCATGTATCTTGAATAGTTGCGTGGAGATGGCAAAGCATGTTAAAAGTTTAGCATGTTTTTGTGTTTCCAAGCATTATGCTTGTTGTTGTGCTTCTGGTAACAGTTTTGGAAATTTATTTGTTAAAAAGTTGCGCTTTATAAACTGTAGTGTAAAAAGTGATTGGAGTTGCTTGTAGTTACTTATAGAAACCCCGTGCTAAAAAGATCACTTGATTTGCTATTACTACACGTCATTGTCAAAAATTCTATATAATGTTGCACAAGAACAATTTTTTTTTTACAAAAACAAAGTTTATATTCACTGTAATTTATTTAGTGCGTCATTGGCTTTGATATAAATTTGTATGTTTTTATTAGTGCCAAATGATGGTATCTTTAAAAAATCTAGAAGTAATACACAAAAAAATTGAAATTAACCAAAATGTATCCGACATCAGCAAACGTATGATGTAAGTAGTCTAATTTTTTGCGACTGGATCAAAATTTTTCGGTACAAAATTTATGGATCAAAGGGCTGTACGCTTGCGTTTGTTCCATGGGAAAGTTGGTCGTTGCCCTGTTGAATTGCCTTGCATTCACACTGTCCAGTTTTTGAAGTTTTCAGTATATTTTGTTTAGAGAGAATAATGAAATTTATTTTCATTTTGAAAACTTTTCAAGCTTATTGTTGACTGATGTTTTATTTTTTTTTTGTTACAAGTTTCTAAATGTTCATTATTTTCTTCTAAAACTCTGTTGTATTGTCGAGCTTTAGTTGGCTGAGAACAAAACCTTTAAATATTATTTATCAGTTTTTAAGATCACTCGGGTTCAGTAATATGATTTCCCGACAATATAAATATTTTGTACAGAAATTTGTATTCGTTGTAATCATGAAATTTTCCAGGCTGGCTATTTATGGGAGGTAAATTAACATACAAAAAATGTAAATTTTAAGTCAAAAAGTGTCCGCGGCCGCTTACGAGAGGTACAAATATGCACTAATTAGGAATAACAGACTTTTGAATGAGTATCCGTTAGGGAAAGTGTCTGCTTACGAGAGATGTCCGCACCAATTTTTGTTTTCTCAATTTCTTTCCCTTCATAGTATATCCTTCTGCTACTGTTTCTTATTGCTGGCCCCTCTTCATATTTGCCTACCCTTTGAAAAAAATAACACTGTCAAACAAGGTGGGTCTACCAAGTTAACTACAAGGAAGAACCACAGATAACTACCTAGTTGATAAGTAGTATATTTGTTGATGTTATTGATACCTCAATCTCATTAAGTAATTGATAGTTCATGGTGTCAGTTCTTATTAGTCTGAAGGTCTATTAATTGCTGTATTTTCCTATTGTAGGGCACTGTTGAGCATATCCTCGGTAGGCTCACTTGAGAGGTTAATTGAGAGATTTATGGGTCTTGGTTATTATGGGATATTATAGATGGGTAGCATGGTTGGTGTATGGTTGTTAATACAGTGTTAACCCTATTAACTACCGATGTCTACCTTGTCACCACCATTATCTACCATGTCAACATTGTTATTTTTTTTCAAAGGGTAGAGTGGCGTGAAAATTATATAATCAAATCAAACAAGATTATTTGTTGATTGATGCAAATATTTTGTTCTGGTAATTTAGGCAAGTGATTTAAATTTGATCCCTGCAAAACTTGTTTAACACATTGACTGCCAGATCCATTTTCCTGTTTCATTCCCGTGTGCCAGAATAGGTTTACATGTACAAATATAGTTTTGTAAGGTTTTAGTTCGTCACATACCATCAAAATAGGGTGTCTAATATTTTGGCGGGAAAATATTAGGGGACGAGTAAACTTGTCGTTGGCACTGGGAAAGAAATGTTCTTGCCTACGCCAGTGGCGAGTTTACTCGCCTGCACTGGAAATACGATTTTTTGGCGCGTTTACTCACCTGCATTAAGGTGCCACCACACTTTGTAATCTTTTAAACTGCCTGCAATAAAACACAAACAAACGGAAGTTATTTCAACATTAGTGTATCTTCCCTGAACTACCCAGGAAGAGGCTGTAAGTTTACGATGTACGTATGTGTCGTGAGCAAAATTATAAAGGTACACTGTTTTTGACGAGTATACTCGTCACTGGCGCACACAGCAACACCCGTTTGTCGAGTATACTCGTAGCTGGCAGTCAACGTGTTAAACATAGTATTGTTTTCCTATAATCCATGTAGACATGACATGTTATTTTCACATTAATGTAGTATACTAGATTAATGCAATAAAATTTGAGTGGTCATCCATCATTTAGCCATAAAAGTACTATAATTATTTTTAGATGAGACTTCTTAAACTTTGCAGCATCTATCAATGATGTTGCTCACGATTTTAATAAATGAATAGCTTGCAGTAATAGATAACACGGTGAGTTCTCAGAAATTCTACAGCTTGCTTTGTCACTGTTTGAATGCTAACATTTAAAAAAAGAATTCAATACATTTTATTTTTGCAAAATTATAGTCGCCAGTAATCTATGTTATATACCTGATACATAAATTCCAGTCATCTGATTGGTCAAACAGCAGATGACAGAGCTCCCAAGTCTCCAGGATTGTCTTGGAGTCTCCAGGAATTTTGGATCATTTCCCGGGCTCCCGGAATTATCAAATTTTCTCCCTGATTTTAGTTTTCTCCAGGAAAATCTCCAGGTTTTAAAAAATTTTCACAATTAGACCATATTTTTGGCCTAATTTTTCAAAATATTGATTGACTATAAGGAAATGTGAAGTTTTTTTTTTTAACAGTAATGGCACCTTAAACAGTGACAAAATCAGAAACTACCCTTTCATAAATAAGCAATGTGTTTTTAACAAGGATAATTTACACACATTTTATGAAGTATACACATTACGAATGGTGTACGGACGACCACAAGAAAATCTCCAGGAATTCTGTTTTTACAACTTGGGACCTCTGAGATGATACTGTAATTCCAACCATCAAATGCCCAGGGAAAAAGTGACTATCACATGTGATATTCACTTTTTCCCTCGTGATAGTAATTTTTTTCCCTATAGTGATGTCATTTTCTAAGCCACCAAAAGAGGTTTATCGAATAGCCGAACAACGATAAACAGAGAAAACATTTTGACAGCGAATAAACAGTACAAAGAAAATGTTTGGTCTATTATTTTTAAAACTATTGCAAATTTATGTTGAAGATGGTGTTAACAATGAATACCCAGTTCATGACCATTGGTAAATTTTAAAATGAAGATTGTTCTTGAGGTGCCCTGCGCGCTAGGCCTAGGCTAGCCTAGGCTAGCCTAGTAGGTCTCAAGCAGACCATGCAGCACTGCATAGGCCGAGTTAGCCTAAGTAGGCTAAGCTATTTGATTTATCCTACACAGGCACTTTTAGAGCATTCGTTTTTAAATGGCAGGCACAGCCTACAGTAGGCTAGTCTAGGTAAGTCTGTTAACAAAAAGATACAATTGTACAATGATTGTTCATCAGTGGGCTAGAGGGGCCTAAGCCTCATCATATTAATGTTACTCTTTTCATTAGATTTACTTAGTCTAGTCCTAGGAAAAAAAGATTGAAATGAGCACCTTGAATAAATAAAATCATTCATATTATTATTATTATTATTATATAAAACAAATATTTTGTCTACTCTATATTCGGGGCCCTTGGGAAGATAGTAGACTCTGGTCTTCTCATCACCTCGGGACAGTAGATCTCACTATCCCCCTCTTGACCAGTCAATATTTGTATACTATCAAACCAAAATCACACTGGAAATAACAAGTACTTGTACCTTTATGAGCTTCAGCTCTACCATCTTTCTAAATTATGTCAAATCCACTTACCAATTTAAAAGGTGCATTGTTTCCTTACAGGGTCATTCCTTTCAAAATCCAGCAAAAAAAATTCTTTAGAAATTCACCTGTTTATTATTTTTGATTTTTCTTTTTAATTTAATTTATTCAGTGTTGTGAGACACCAAGTATAACCCACGAAAGTCTGAAAAGAGGAGTTATTTCCGGTGGGGTCCTTCCGGTGGTGACTGGGCAGTACATCGGGAGACAATCCTCTACGCTTTCCAGTGGGGTCCTTCTGGTGTGATTGGGCAGTACACCAAGAGATAATCCCCTACTCTTTCCAGTGGTGTCCTTCTGGTAGTGATTGGGCAGTACACAGGGAGACGATCCCCACTCTTTCCAGTGGGGTCCTTCTGGTGCTGATTGGGTAGTACACTGGGAGGCCATTCCCACTCTTTCCAATGGGGTCCTTCTGGTGTTCATTGGGCAATACACCAAGAGACAATCCCCTACTCTTTTCCAAAGAGTGTACTGCGTTTTTTAACATGTAAATGTACATGGGACCAACGTCTTAATGTCTCATTCGAAAGACTGTGCGCTAACATATATTTTCGACCCTCTGAATCATAAAGAGAGTGGTATGGTGTTGAATCAACCCATTGGGCAAGCAAGTCACGCTTCAGCGGACAAGACAGTGATTTCCACCAGCTAAACCAACTGATCTAAATGCCACCCTCATAAACATGGTTAGATACCTGCATATTCTAGTAGAAAACGGCTAGTAGTTACCAAACCCTTTATGCTAGACCTAGACGATTTTATTGATAATTTCTCATTGCTAAGGTAGCAGGCTGTAGAGCGTATCAGCACGGATGTCACCAGACAATTCTCTCCATTGTAGCTGCTGTTTTTGCACATGGCACGTACATCGGACATAAGTTGGCCGATAATTACTTGATTTACTGTAGACTATTCACAGACGCAAGGAAATACAGCTTCATCGGCTTCATTTTTGGGATCTACCCAAAAAATTCTTTTTTTGCAATAGTAAAATTTAGGATATTTTATTTTTTTGACAAAATAGATCTCTGGAGGGAATGGGGCTTTAACTAATCAAATGGGCTATTACTATTTCTATGCTTATTTGATACACTTTGGTACATCATTGTCATCATTGTCATCATTGTCATCATTGTCATCATTGTCAAAAATTCCATGTTACACAAGCAAACATTTTTACAAAAAATCAAAAGTTAAATTCACTGTAATTTTTTATCGAAAAGGTCAATGGCTGTAAAATAGATGTTATTGTTTTCATTAGTGTCAAATGATTGTACCTTTAAAATTAAATTTAAGTAATACACATTAGAACTTGGTATCTAGCACCAGTAAATGTTGGTGTACATAGTCTAATTTTTAGCATCGTGATCAAGTGTAAACCAGTGTACGAGGTGTAGCTCCATATCATGTTAATCTGGTGTTTCAGGAAGCACAAGTTACAATCCAGATTGCTGCCTGTTTCAGACACAAATAATTGTACACCATGTTTGTTATGCTCTGCTTAATCATTGAGTCTGAACATACCCTAAGCTATGGTAACATGTAAAATCAACTACAGTAGAACCCCGTTTTTACGTACAGCACGGGACCAGAGGCCGTATGTTAAAGTGAGCATTCGTAAAATCGAGTTACAGTCAAATTGGTGCCGACTTTCATCCTACATACGTAGCCTGTAGGACAAGTTACAGTCAAATTGGTGCAGACTTTCGCCCTATGTACGTAGCCTAGGCCCCAGGCCGCCCGCTAGTCTAGCTGCATGCTAGTCTAGAACAGCTTAGCCTAGATTTAAAATAAACGCTGCAAAATGCATGAAAGGGAAAATCCCCTTCCCTTGTTGTTTTGTTGTCTATTACTGTAAGTTATCTAAAAATATTGGTTTATTAATCGGGCATATTAATTACCGGTAATTCTAGGCCTAGTGCCGTACCCCACCCCACTCGAAGTGTGCATCGTGTTTGTTACAAACAACATGGAAAGACTGACTTGGGCGATTTATATGAACGATGATCGCATATGACGCAACAATGATACTGACGCATATCGATGTATGACTAGCGTGACATGCCTATCTCTTGACGCTGTCAGCGCTGGTTGATTAGTCTTTGTGCGACCTAGGCCTAGGTTATTTATGAACTGGGAGCTTGCCAGGCCTGCAGTTTAGACATTAAAAATGCAAATTTTAGAAATAAATGAAACACAAATGTCCAATAATAATAATAATAATATAATAAGCTATACTATTACATGGTTATTAGTATTTAAAATAAAAGTATTGTTGACGTCATCGATCATTACAGGCGTACGTAAAATTGAGGGTTCGTACAATCGGGAACGTAAAAATGGGGTTCTACTGTATTTGAACATAATAGTCAATAACGTAACTTGGGGTTTAATACCCAATAGACAAAGCTTTAGGAAGTTTACTTGCGTTATGCTGTTGGTATTGAACTTATTTTTCCTGACCAAACCAAACTTTTCTAAACACACTGATCGGGAAAGTTACCTTCAAGCTAAACTTTCCGACTGTGAGCACTGGACTATTCTGTTTATGTATACTGAATATATTATGTTAAAATTAAGCAGTGCATCTGCTTGTTTTGCCAAAAAAATGCAATTGCTGCTGTAGTGGTAATCTTTTCATGTATCTGGAAATTTTCAAGAGAAAATTAGTAGAGACTTGATGTTTTTCAGATCTTATTCTTATTCGATTGAACAATCTACTTACGCCTGCTCCAACTCACCAGTATCAACTAAGAAACAAATTATCTTATTCATTATCTAGAATTAAAACAGAGATATCCAAAAAATTCATACTCAGTTATGGGACATATAACTATTGGTAGTTTGTTCATCACTGGTCACTCTACTTCATGTTATTGAATATGATGTTTAAGTAAATGTATAATCTATGTCACATATGTAACATCCAATCGACAGACAATGTGGTTGCAATAAAGATGATTTGATTTGACTTGGCATGATTGTTAATCCAGATGAAATTAAAATTAATTTTTTTTTCTGTTTAGGTAAGATTCTACTGAAGGAGATTATGGAAGAACTTCAGCATATCTGTGAGAATAGACCAGTGGAGGTAGATGTAAATTGGAAGCCAGGCCAGGCATGCTTTGCACAATTCTCACTAGATGGTTTATGGTATCGTGCAAAGATACTCTCCGTCCATAAAGACACTTTGTGGGTAGGTTATGGTCTAATATCCCCAATGTATGGACACCTCTTTTTAAAAGATGGTACATTAAGTTTGTTTAAAAATACCACATTCTTAAGCACTTAGTATGCCACTTGAAAAAAGTTTCTTCCTTGTCCACAGAAATATGTGAAATAGGTGAGATATAGGCAGGACATGGAATTTATCACTCAAAGATAATATTTCCAAGGCTCCCAAGTTCCAGGATTGTCCTGGAGTCTCCAGGAATTTGGATAATCTCCCGGGCTCCCAGAATTATAAGATTTTCCCCCAGAATTTAATTTTCTCAAGGAAATTCTCCAGGTTTTATAAAGTTAAAGTTCAACATATTGGTTGAAATTAAGCAACTATGAAGTTCAGCAATGTTTTGAGAAACAGTAATAGCACATTTTTTAGCAGTGACAATAAATGTTAGAAACTATCATTTCAATAACAGGCAAGGTGATGAGCTTTTTAAATAAAGGTATTTGTACACACATTTTAAGAAGGGTTGACAGTACTAACAATGATAGGATGATCACGAGTAATCTCCAAGAATTCTGTTTTTACAACTTGGGACCTCAGTATTTCTAAGCCCTGCTATTGAGTAAATGCCTCTCATAAATATGCCATACTCTTGGATAAGTGCCACATATAAGCCTTAAGAAGTTATTTAAAACGCATCTGTACTTAGTCATGGAATAATGGTATCCTGTGTTTGGATGTGGCAAGAAATAAAAAAAAATAAAAATTTTATAAAAGTAATTTTATATATTTACTTTGGTATGATAGAATGAGTAGGATTTTGACAATAATGAGATTATTGTGATACCTTAAAATAAGCCAAAGTAGAACAGAAAGCTGAAAACAACATTTTTTTTTGCAAACTGTATAAATGCGAATACTTACTTATACATATTTCATTGACAAGATTCTTTAAAACCTTAATTAAAAGCTCATATTCTTTTCCTTTTAGACTCTTGGGTGTGCTTCTTTTTGAGAAGAGGTTCTATTAAAAATTACTTTTGTAAAATCTTATCAAATTGAATGGTGTTTCAAATTGCTAGTATTAAAGAAAAAAACAAGATTTGATGATTGAATTTAAAATATAAATCGATCTAACTCTCAGTTTTAAATATACTTTCTTCATTATTATCATTTACAATATAATAGGTCTACTCAAAATGCTCTGTTGATAATGGCATTGTTAATATTTCTGCAGCCATTTCATTTCTCTTAATAACTACATATCCATCAAGGGCAACATTAATATCACATGATTGAATTTTTAGAGCTGTATGCTTGCACATTCTGCACCAGACTGCTCTAACCCACTTTGTTCGCTTGTCAAGATCTTTCTATTCATATAATATTAGGTTCTCTTTTTCATGTAATAAAATGCTATATAGTGTATGTCATTTTTTTTTTACAATTTTGTGTATCTCTAAATTTAAAAAATCCGTTGAATCTTGAAGTGGAGCTCAGGCTTCCTTTTAAGATGGCATTTTTTCAAAATTACTTTTACAAGGATTCTCAAAAGGGATAAGCTCACTGAATTTGTGAGATTTTGAGGTATTGCTGTCAAAGCATCTCTATACTTCACTCTGTCAGTTGGTCCCCATTATGTTTAATATGCAATTTCTTTAAGGTAAGATACTGTACTCCATTTGACTTGAAGATTAACAGATAGTTTCTTATAATGCATTTTTGTCATACCATTGGTTAGTCAATTTCCATTTCCAGGTTTATGCTACTTAACAAGGTCTATAGTCCAGTTGGTTTAAAATATGGCAGGCAAATTCTGATTAATGTTTATTGGTCAACTCATTGGTTGGTTGGCCTATCATATCCTTTTGCAGTTGGTTTCCATTATGTTTAATATGCCTGTCCCAATGTTTTAAATTGCATTTTTCCAACTGGTTAGAAATTTAGCAGTTTTTTATATGCTGGGGAATGTTTTTTTTATCCTGTCTGTCTGTATTGCTTGTCTGTCTGTTGTCAACTTTAACCTTCATCATGTTAGCGATTGCATCGTCAAAATAGGGCTTTGATACTTCCCATGTGTGTTCTTTATGACCATCCCATTCTAATTTGGTCTGTCACTTCCTTTTTCAGTTTGTTTCCATGTTTAATATGTCTGCCATGTTTTTAGGTTGTGTTGTTCCAATTAGTGTGAAATTTAGCAGTGAAAACACTACTTAAACAAACACTGTAATGCCAATCCACATGCTCGGTGGGCACAAAATTACTCAACTCTTTACAAAATTATGCACTTCTTAATAATTTTACTTGTTTTTTGTCTGGTGTGATTACTCGTAATAAGGCCGGTAGGTTTCTCATGAATGGTTTTTGCCAAGGCACTTAATTAGCCTCCCAAAGAGCGACGTCCTGTGAGGCTATTCGTACCCAGTGTTTTAGGTAGCAGTGGTGGTTGTGGTAGATTTGTTGGACAAAGTGTTACAACAATAGCTAAAATTCTGTAAGTCTGATTGGTTTAAAAGTTTGCAGACTGATTGATCTGATTGTTATTTTGTACATTGTTTCTACTATTTCTTAAAAAGGTACGGGTTCTTTAAATTGTACAGCGAAGCCCTGGCCACTGTTTTTGCCAATTAGGTTTTTAACTGAAAACATACAGTATTGTAGAAATTGATAGATATAAAGTTTGTATTTTCGAAAATAAGAACATTACAATACTGTGTAAAAATGGTTTCAAATATGGAATTATTTTTTACTCAATGAACCTTGATAATAATTTACACAGTGGGGAAGTCATGCTTTTATAGAGTACCGTATATTTCGGTGTATAAGTCGCACCTTCAATACGCAATTTTGGTCGCAAAATTCGGTGTGCGTCTTATAC
>JAOTQE010080569.1:0-15752 GCA_025631205.1 Nesometra sesokonis
TATTTTTAATATTGTACAATTGTTTTATCAGTTCTGATATTATCTGAGAACCTGTAAATATCAAAACAATTCAGCTTAGCTGCCTACTTGATATTTGTTTGAATAAAAGAATAAAAGAATAATGTCATAACAGACAAGGTATTGAGCTTATAAATAAGGGTATTTGTGCACATATTTTAGGAGGGGGTACACATTACAAGCAGTGGTAGGACGACCACGAGGAATTCTGTTTTTACAACTTAGGACCTCTGCATATCTTGGAATCTACTTATCCAATGAATGCCATTTAAAATGTAGATTGTAGCTTATATTGTGCTCTATTAGAAGGTACCAATAACTCAATTTTGATTTTCCTACCATGAAACTCATTTTGTGGTGAGACCTCACATATGTCATTGTTGTGAGTTATTAAACTTTTAAAATAGATGTTACATGAGTTACCTAATTGTACTGGTTGTAGTAGTTTTTTATGAATTATAAAAAAAACATTAGGCTTTCCTTTCCTGAGCCGTTTTTTGCTTTAGATTTAATTGTTGCAATATTATAGGCTGCCCAATATTTGTTATGATTCTAACATTGATAGTGAACACTACTTTTTGACAAAATTTCCCACTTTACAGATTGGCATGTGTCAAGGGTTGGAATACAGCTGCGGATCTAAGAGTTTCACTTTAGGGTCATAGGTCCAACCAATGTGAAAAGTTAGTAGTTGAAATGTGTGACAAGCAAAAAATAAAACGAAACAATATGCTTGTTTGCCCTATTTCATGAATTTTGTAAGAGGATTTGTGCTTTTCAATGTACCTTTGTGACAGTCCTGTTAGAGGAAGCAGCCCTTTTTGAGGCATTTTAAATTCCCCTGGATTAGGCTCTAGAATGTTTGTAGAACAACTCCCAGTATCATTGACTACTCCCACTCACAGTTAAATTTATTTTTCAGTTCATTTTGATTTGTTGTTGGGACTAATCACCTGATTTGTTTGGCATTAAATTTTTAGATAACAAATGTAGATCTTAACCACTTGGCTTCTTGAGTATGTAATTACTGCGGCAATGATTGAAATACTCTAAACAACTATTATTTTGCTATATGCTAGTGAAACCATGCAATTCTTGCTGAATCAAGTGTTTTGGCCTTCAACTTTCTTATATGCAGGGGCAGAAATCATAATAAATAGGGGCAGGGAATAAGAGCATTCTGATTTGTTTAGAATTGTTGCGCGTCGGATCGGTTTTTCGTACATTGCGCATGCCTATGTATTCTGAAGAGTCAATTCCGCATCTTCTGATATCAATAATTTACAGAGCATGTGCATTTGTTTGTCATTCAGATGTTTCTTGGTAGTTTTTTCTCCACTTGTTCCTTATTGCTACTTCCTCTTACTCATATCAGTCTAAAGGATTAGCATGTTAAAGGGCCATGAAAACTTGTGGACACAGTTTCATGTCCATAGATACCTTTGAAATTGTGATCGCAACAACAAGAACAGAAGCGGGTTTCTAAGTTCTGGCAATTCAGCGAGTGGCCCTAAAGCAAACTGTAGATATTAATAAAAACAACTTTTAAAATGAAATAAGCTTGAAAATGTGGACTTGCAAACTATCTTTGTTTGACAATGAGCATTAATTAGGTTTCTTTTTGTGCAAGAATTCCTTCAATTAAGACCTAATAAGTAGGTTTTCTAGACACTTTGGTTTAGAGAGAGAGAAAGAGTTAAGTTTAGCTAGGTTTGCATTGGTTTCATGATTTTGAGACACTTTGGTTTATAGAGAGTAAAGTTTACCTAGGTTTGCATTGATTAATGATTTTGAAACACTTTGGTTTAGAGAGAGTTAAGTTTACCTAGGTTTACATTTGATTCATGATTTTGAAACACTTTGGTTTAGAGAGAGAGTTAAGTTTACCTAGGTTTACATTGGTTTCATGATTTTGAGACACTTTGGTTTAGAGAGAGTTAAGTTTACCTAGGTTTGCATTGGATTCATGATTTTGAAACACTTTGGTTTAGAGAGAGTCAAGTTTAACTAGGTTTGCATTGGATTCATGATTTTGAAACACTTTGGTTTAGAGAGAGTTAAGTTTACCTAGGTTTACATTGGTTTCATGATTTTGAAACACTTTGGTTTATAGAGAGTCAAGTTTACCTAGGTTTACATTGGATTCATTGCATTTCAAAACTTCAAAAATGGTCTTGTTTAAAATATTTTTTTTGTGTCTGTTTTTGAGAGTGATCTATAGCCAAATTTAAATATACTTTGTTTGACTAATAGTAATTATGATATTGTAATTTTATTTATTTTTTTCATTATAACCTTCTTGGGCTAGAGACAAAGACTTATTATCTATGCTATTAGTTACTTCTACCTATAATGCAAATTTAGATTGATTTGAGTTTAGTTGCATGTTGACATCCCGAATATATATGGGAATATGTCTATTGTCTATTTCTTGATTACACTGTATCCTTTGAGCCTATGAATTGCAAATCTTCACCAGTCACTGTTCTTTGAAATGAATAAACCATGAAGCCATATAAGCGTACGGTATATTCTAATACCAAGCTTTTTAGATGATTATAATCATTCTAAAATCTTCAATGAAAAGAATCTTTTTTGACCTTGCTAGGGGGCTGTTGGTTTAGTGTTTAGATGCAGGCAGTAGAAACACTTCTCTAAGTATTCATTCTTAAGGGACGCATTTAGTTCACGGTATCGCACACAATGGACCTAATCAAATGAGGTTTTTGCGACAACACGGCGGAAAAATTTATTCTGCCTAGTTGGAAAATGGCTATTTTATGGCTAATGGTGTTTTTACAAGATTGAACAACAAATAGTGAAGTGTGGAGCAGTTAGTGGGAGTTTTGAAAATGTGTGTTATGTACCAGGGTTCTCCAATGAGTTCATCTTATGTTGTCTTAGTTAGACTCAAGAGGGTTTTTCTAACAGTCAAATCAGATGATGGCTTTTATAAGGGCGTCAGAGCACTACAATTTAATGTGTTGTCAATATCTTGTGCTATTTTCAACTATATATTAAGGTAGATTTTCCAAACCGTTCATTTATATCATTTCCCAAAGGCAGGTTTTTGCGTTTGTAATGAGTTCAGTTGCTGTCGTAGGCTGGTTTGACGCCATTTGAAGCGAATGTGATGCTACTTCTCAGCAATCAAAAACGTTTATAATGTCATTTTTCTGCTACATTAGAGTAATATTTCTCTATAAATTCAGAAGTTTGACTAGCAAATAACTGGACTGTAAATCTTTAAATTTGTATCTGTCAGTATGAATGTTAAATGGAATATAAAGATAAATAATAATAATAATAATAAATAATGTAAATACTGTATTAACTGTAATAATAATATTGTTCAATAAGATTGTTAAATAGAGTAAGGGTAATAATGTTTTTAAAAGTCTCGAAATTGTAGTTTGTATTAGTAATTTTAAAATAAATAACTGAAATAAAAAGTAACATCACACTATTCAAAATTTGTTATTGCTGTTTATTTTAATAAAACCTACTTTACTATCTTGAAACTGACTGCCTGAAAAAAACAACTTCATCAGGGATATAGCTAGAAAAATCCAGATGTGGATGGCAACATTTAAGGGTGGGTAAATAATTAAAGGCAGTACAGTATTTTGACATTCTTCATAAGCTTAGGGTGTGTAGATAGTTGAAATTATGCTGGGTGAAAGGACATAAACAAAGCTTTAGGGTGGGTGGGAAATTCTTAGTGTGGGTTGCCCCGCCCACTTTCGCCCTGCTTTATGCTAAAACAAGCGTTTTTACCATAAGTGCTAATATGTACCATGAACCAATTTGGACATGGCTAAACTGAACAATTTAAAAACATAGAAAACTAGAAAAAAAGTGAAAACAGTTTTAGTAAATTAACTATATTTAAAAACATTATTTTTGTTTCTTGCACTGGATCTTTTTAAAGTTGAATCATCCAATGAAAACTAAACAAATATATAAATTGTTTACCACAGGTCCATTCCTTCCAACATTCCATTTTGTCAAAAAATGAAAATATTCTAAATCATTAATGTTTATAAATATAATACTGATCTGCCATGTTTGTCATTTTATTACTCCAAATCATTAAAAAATGCAAAATAAGAATAAAATTTGGTGTTTTTTTTTTTGGTGGATCCTAAAAAATGAAATGGATGAATGTGCATTTCGAAATCTAGTATCCATCTGCGAGTTGTACGTGCAATGTGCGTGCCGTGTACAAAAGCGGTACCTACAATAGAGAGAATAGTCTGGGTGACATCTGCGTGGATACGATCTACAACCTACAAGTACTACTTTAGCAACAGAAAATTATCAATGAAAACGTGTAGGCCTAGCCTAAAAGAATTTGATAACTATTAGATTTTTAATGCTGGAGATTTAAAACTAAAAAATATGCAGGTTACTAAACATGTTTGGTATTTTAGAAATAATAAACAGGTGAATTTCCAAAGAAATTTTTTATTAGATGATTTTGGAAGGAATAAACAGTAAGAGAAGGTTGTGTGATATAGTTTTGGTCCAAGTAATAGTATACAAAATAGAAAATGTAATATGAGTTCAATAGTAACAAAGATAAATAGGCCTATAAGGCCTAATCTTACACATTTAAAAATGGTCTATGATTTTTTTACAGAAAACATAGTAAAGAATTCTCACAAAACCGACTTCAGAATGTCCATTTATGGCATCTCTCAGCAAAATCAGATATAAGCTGGAAATTTGTAAATTTACGTATTTACACTAACATAAAGTAGATATTGCATAGTAGGGTCATTTTTGGGACTTTCGTGACTGTTGAAAGCGAAGGTCCGTTTCTCTTTGAATTTGTCTTTTAGAAGTAATAATAAGAAAATAAGTAAGGGTGACCTTCACCAAAATTTGGGAAAAACTGTGAGAGCTCAAAATCCAAAATTGTCACCATTTTCTGAGTAACAAAATTATGGAATACTTTAGGTCAATGGATTAAATATGATTAAAGTACAATATTTTGGCAAAAACCAAATTCATTATTTTTTAAAATGTTCCTTTTACCCTATTACTCATAACTGGCTTGGGTGAGTTATATGTGATTTTGCTTTTCCAGACTGTTCAGTTTAAAAAAGTCATGTTTACCTGTATTTACATTGGTTTCAGGATTTTGGAATGTTAAAAAAGTCAGGTTTAACATGAAATTCTGTTTTCTGGAAGGTTAATGTATGTCATTATACAGAATGCAGTATATCTACATTGTTATTTTTAAAAATATACATGTTTTTATAAATAAATAGTCATAATATAATCCATTGGGTTGGGTTTTGTTAAGACAATAGAAGATTTTTCATTTGCAGTTTAGAAAAACCACATTAAATGCAAATGCTGTAACATCACAGTAGATTACTAGAGAACTCTATGGAAGAACTCTATCAGGAATGATCGTGTACCATAAAGTGTCCCCATATAGTGTTTCCATAGTCTTACAAATTATGCTGGTTAAAACAAGTCAAGATGGCTGCCCATTGTAACGTAGATCATTATGTCTAGCATAGTCTCATGTTTCCCATCTTCTTCGGGATCGTTATCTTGTGATGCAGTGCTTGGCAGGCCCGAGATCATTCACCAACTTGGGCCATATTAAACTAATCAATACTAGGCCTCAAATTTCTGTCCTTATTGCTTGCATAGCCGTATTGTTTTCCAATAGAGCCAGGCCTGTATGCTAACCGTATGTTCTCAACTTAACAATAAAACAACTCTTGCTGGTAGAATTTTGATTATTTCACAGGTTGCAAATGCCTATTCAATATTAATAATCTTTGGTGCCTCCTTCATTCGATATTTTAATGACAAGCCCGCAACAAATTGTGTATCAAATGTTACAGGCTTTCATGAAACTGAAGAATAATATAAATTTGGATTGCTATAAAAAAGAGTTAAATAAAATTGTTTTGTTGGTATGAAAATCAAGCAGACAGATAGCACAAATAATTATTAATTTGATGGCAATACAATATAACCAAAATATCTGCTGATTAATTTAAAAAGTACATGGCATAATCCAAGAAATATAATAAAAAGTTAACTCTCCAAAAACCAACCACATTTCCGACCATTTTCCAGATGGTCCAGTTTAGAGAAAATCAAGTTTACTGTACCTATTTCATGATATGGGGACTTTCACAAATGATGCTGTTTTACATTAAATTTTGTTTCCTGAAGAGTTAGTGTTTTTAGAGTTGAATATATGCACTATCGTGTTTGGAATCAATATTTCAACATTTAATTTGCTATCATCACTATTAAAATTATGTTTATATTTTATCAGTGTTTTTCCAATGTTTGCTGTTCTATAGCAATCCTTTCAAAAGAAACTGAGTAAAGTTGTTTTGGTTATGAGAGAAAAATCCTTACATCAAATAGAATTCAAAACGGGGCCTGGGGATTGGAAGGCTCCACTTATATGTGCAAGCTTATACATAAAATATTTCAATAAGATATTCAAGTGAATATTTATTCAAGGCATGTTTCTTTAAAATAATCATACATGGTAGCCAAATGCTGGAATATATTATATAATATTGTACAAATAAAAAAAAAACATGCAAATTTTATAATTCTTCAATATGATTTTTTTTTTAACTGGAAGGAATCTCTATTCCTGTTTTTGAAATGGGAAATATTTCAGTCAAAAATATTTGGTTAATGCACATTAAACAACAAAATCGCTAAAATAACAAAAATAGATGGCTTTATATATGTTTTGATCATTAGTTTGTACCATATTTTATTACACAGATCGCAACATTAGTTTGATTCTGCATATGTCACCCTTATAACTATTTTAGGGTCACTGATAATTTTAAGCTGCAGTTTCCTGTAGTTCATCATTAAATTATATGAAGGTTAAATATCTGATAAATAAATTGAGATATTTTGAATATCAGGCTGTCTTACTCAGCATAGATTCTTTGCAAGTGATTCACAATGTAGGAAGTATATTATGAGTATTCAAATTCCTACAAAATACGCCGTGCTACTTATTTGAGAGCAGCAGGGGCATATCAAGGAATTGGGAAAAAGAGTGCTCAATCCAATCAAATTTGTGAAAACCTAAAAAGAAAAATAAACATTAATCACCTATTTCACAGTCGTTATGATGGGTGTGATTAAAATTTTTCTCGGAAGGGGTACTCATTTCTTCTGAAGGGTAGGGGAGGGGTGCTCAGTGATCTTCATATTTAGTGATTTTGTTTTCAACTTCTAATTGGAAATTGTCAACTGAAAACAGCTTAGGCCTAGCCTCTAGGTCTGGGAACCAGACTCGGCTCGTGATCCGTCGCTATGATAGCCTATACTGATGATACTGATACCTCACGATATTTGAGGTAGGTGAATCAGGGGCCTATTAAACATTGTTTATCACGGACAAGCACTCTAGTTTTAAAACTAACATTATGGTTCTCAACTAAAAAAATAGTTTCCGAATAAATAACTGATTTATGTCCACTGTAATAACAGGTAAAAATCGCAAAAATTATTGTGTTTTAAAAATGTCCCATCGTGAAAATAAAGTCGCGAAAGGTTAAAAATCGTAAAATCATGAACTTTTAGGGCCGCGAAAATAAAGGGTTCTAATACCACTGAGCAGTGCATAATTTAAAGATATATTGTCACCTGAAAATGACCAAAAAATCATCAACATTAATTTTGAAATTAACGTTGCAATATTGGGGTAAATAATTTTAAAATAACCTAATTTCTAGTGTCATCGTCAGAACTTATTTATTTCTTCAAGATAAGAAATTTATTTTCAAAATCTTGTTTTTGTCATTTTTCAAGTGACAATACATCTTTAAAGCGGTGGTTATTTGAGAGCAGTGATTGTTTAGGAGTAGCCCTTATATAAAAAGAATTACCACCAAGATAGGCTCACCAGTAGTAGTAGTTTGGTAGGACTATACATAGCCCACATCATCCTAAAGAAATGATTATAAAGGTGTTTTTAATTTGATTATACTAATTGACAATAAAATTCAATCAGACTAAAAACTTACAAGGAATGCTTACTGCACCCCCAACTTTAACAATTAAAGACAAATGAAGTATTCAACACAGTAACCACTACCCAAGAAATGAAAATAAAAATAAAGTACACTATTGGTTTTGTGTATAGACTAGCCTTCAATTGTTATTATTTTTAAATGCAAATACTATAGTGGCGTCAATTTTACGTGGAACGCATTATAGAACAGTGGAAAGTTTGTAGTGGTAATAAAGTTTATATACGTTGTTCTAATTGCGAAGTTCACAATTTAGCACTTGTCGCTAGTACCAATGTCATTTTTACCATCTTAATTGTCAGCAAAAACACCATTTAAAAAAAATGAATAGACCATGTTTCACCATTCTTTTCATGTTTCACGGTTCATCTTATTACTTCAAATGCTTTTGAATGTCATTTAATAATGTAAATTAATTTTGGTGCTGTAGTTAGCGCATATGGCATTTGTACCTCCCAGGTATCCACTTATACTCCTGGGTGGAGAGAGGCAACGTGGATAAAGTGTCTTGCCTAGGAACATAAACATCCGATCAGAGTGATCCTCGAACTACCGACCTCGTGATTGGAAGCCCGAATCACCTCTGCTGCGCCAACTGCTTCCACACTTCAAATACTGTTAAATGTCATTTAATAATGTAAATTAATTTTGGTGCTTGTACTGTTTTTTGTAGGACTTCTATGGATGGTGGTTGTAATGAATCCAAGTTGTTCGAAAGCAGACAAAGGATACTGGAAAAAGAAATTACAAGGATGGTCCCACATGGACGTGTGCCCACCAGAAGATGCAGATGCAAGAAATAACATGAACCAGGGTCATGTTCCTAACCAAGGAGCAGGTTAAAATTAAAAACCATTACTTGTATTATAATTTTGACAAGTTGGCTATTGAATGAAACCATTAAATATCACTTTTGTCATTGAATTGAAATAATTACCAATTTCATGTCATAGAAAATCAGCCAATCAAATGGCTAGGATATACCTAGCTGTGTGTTATAAAATATATATTCTGGTATACTTTATTCTTTCTTTAAACATACAAAGAAACATAAAAGAAAAGAACTACAAGCAGCCACAGGTTGAAACCGCAGTCTTGCATTAAAAAAAATTAAAATTACATACTATAACATCGCAATACAGTCATATAAAACCGGTATGCCACAACCACCGAAAAGAGGATAATGAGGATAAAGGACTATAACTTACTATTCAATATTTTAGCAATGGTAACAATCGGGGATTTCTTAAATCTCTCTGATCTACCAAACGGAATCTCAAGGAGAGGGCGAGATCAAAGGTCCCTCACAGGATGGCGGCAAGGAGGGAGAATGTGTCGGAAAACCGTAGAGGCAAGAAGTTTCCTTCGAAACGACAATAACAAATGCTCCCTCCTTGTCGAAAGCGAAGAGACCAGCAAATAAGACAAAACAATTTAAGTTAAATGTAGGTCTAAATCAATTGTTATTCATACTTGTTGTTCATTCACCTTTCAATGTGATTACCATCAAATCTTAAGATGAGACAGGCCTCATTCCTGATGATGACATAATTTATGTCGAAATATTCAATCTTGTCACGATGTCGTGTATCTCATTGCTTGGAGTATGCATTATACTTTCTTACTTGAAACAGGCCTTTGTATTGAAAAGCATTAATATTTACTACTATACTATCGTTTGTTTCCTAATTTGGTGCTATTTTATTTGACAACCCAGGTCCATCTGGCAACCAACTTCGTACAATATTTAGTCGTGCAATTGATGCCTGTGAGATGAACTGGAACAACCAACACTTACAGAATGTCATCAATAATCATTTCTACCGAGGCTCGAGGTCTGACCCCTCCTGCTTCGACTCTGATTCACATCCTCTATGGTCAGGTAAGTTCAACGACCTTCACTACCTTGGTTCACATTTAAAACACTATTTTAGTCATCAATTGTTAAGCATATAGTACTGAAAGATGAAGATATGCTAATTAGTGCGTATATCCTTTCTGAGAGTATGCAATCTACTTTGAATTTAACACACTGTCTGCCAGGGAAGTGATATCACGTCCAACTGGATACACGTTTCTTTAATTTAAAAGGGTACTTTAGATTTCATGTGTCCTGCTCAGATTACCTTGTATGTCGCAACCTACAGTACAGTGGGTGAATTGCAATCTGATTTCTGTTTTTATATGGAAACTAGACAAGAGATATATGTGAGGTCTCACCACAAAATGAGTCGCATCGTACGTGAGATCAAATTGAGATAATCACCAAAATAGGTCTGATGTCAAATTTCTGAGAAATTCAGATTTTCTGAGATTGATAGTCTTTTGTTTCTTTATTTTTCAATTGATTTATGGGTGATTTTCTCAAAACCAAGTTAGCATGCTTGAGAATTTCAAATGCTCATATCTTTGGATCTACTTATCCAATGCATATGTACAATACATAATGCTCTATTAGAGGGTAACAATAACGCAATTTTTTATTTTCCTACCATGAGACTCATTTTGTGGTGAGACCTCACATATTTGCTAACATTCTATTGCTTAGTGATAAATAATAGTTACCAATGCGATTAAAATGTGCCCTCTATTTTCCCTGGATTATTTGGTTGATTAAAAAACATGTAGTGTCATTGAACATATTAATCAGCAGAGTTTATATTAAATGTACTAATTATGTTAACTTAACAGCTTAGTTGTAAGAAGGCAGCAATTCGCTGATTAGATAGTGTCCATTGTGGGAGGTGTCCACTTACAAGAGGAAGGAGGTTATGAGAACAAACAGAGAAAGCAAAAGATCAATGTATAACAGAGTTTCATACAGTTCAGCTTTATCAGACTTGCATCCCCTTATAACTGTTTAAAAATGTGTTGTCCTTGGTATAGTTAAATCCATCTTAAAGGAAGTGAGTCTAAAGCTGGCCTCAAGCAATGATAACACAAGTTTCACAGTATAAAGCCATTCTACAAACGAAACAAAGGCAAAGAAGCTAAATTTATATCACATAAAAATAATGGTTTAGCCATGCATAACAGTAGCATTGCACAGGCAGTGTTGTTTAGTGAAATATGAGCGTGATAAGCAATGCAAATTGGTTGACTTGAAGTGGCTGGATGCAGTTTAAGTATTCTCGGGAAAATACACCACTGATACCAACTGATACGTATGGCTTTTTCCCATTATATTCCACCAATGGTGGCTGATGTCCTAAACAATATGGCTCTATTTATGTTTAGTTTGTCCAATCACATTTCCACTGTAAACTCCCTAAGTAATCATTCAATAACAATGTATTATTTGTATCAAGCGCTATCTCACTAGGCCGGTAAGCTTCTGAACATATTTCATTGTGTTGTTGTTAAACAGGTCGTCAAACATAATGCTATGCATTATCGATGTATGCCTATGTGTTCCTATTCATTTTAATGACGTACTATTTTCATGTTAATTACAGAATCATCTCATATTATATATTAAACTATATTATGTTTACATGGAAATTTAAATCCATTCTATTTTTCATTTTCATTACAAAATCATATTTAAACCGTATTATATTTAATTCAAGGTTAATGCCATGCTATTTTATGTTACAAGTAGATACCAGTACACAAAAAGTTTTACTCAATCAATGTTCATGCTATAATAATAATAATAATAATCTATATACAGTAGAACCTCTGTTTTAAGTACCCCGATTTTACGGACCCTGGATTTTACATACTCATAAAAACAGTGATGTCATCAATGTTTGGATTTTTAAGTTTGATTCACCATGCAATGAACATTGTACGTTTAATCCCCATATATTTTTTTGGTTTTCTTAGCATGCCACTCATCATGGCATACTTTTATATTGTTTAGTTATGCTGTAGAGTGAAAGGGTGAGTTAATTTGAACTGACCTGGATTTTACAGACCCTATGTTTTACATACCCCTTTTGGTCCCATACCGTATGTAAAATAGAGGTTCAACTGTAATCTAATATAATAATCAGGCTATTTCAAAAAGAGATTCACCGAATGTTATCATACGTATGTCACAAGAACAAATGACATACGAAATATAGAGAAACTTAATACTAAATACAAAAATGAAGCTTTTCAAACCACAGGGCAAGAGTTGGAATAACTTGAAAAATACAAATATAATGTTTTGAAGCCAAACAGGCTCCAATATCAAAATATTAAATATCAAATAAATGATCAAGTGATATCAAAATCATCTACAATTTTATGACATTCTGGTCATAGGTTTTCATATTATGATTTAGCCAACTCTCTTTTAACATTTATTTTTACTACCATGGGTGGATTGCTATAAAACAGTTTTAACTGACGGTCTTAATTTACAAATTAAAGCCAGCTTTAACACATAGACTGTCTTAGCAAAGTCACCCAAGTTAGACCATTGCTATAAAGCTATAAAACAGTCTTTCCTAGGACCTTGTTGAGTATTGAATCTCGAACAAACACTCCATAGTAACAGTAATTGAGGGCGCTATTTTAGGTAACTTGATTTTTTTTTAACGAAACCGATATACTAGTTATAATTTCATAATATGGTGTATGTTTAAACAGTTGTAGTTATAACAATTTATTAAAACAGACAATTCAAGGTGAAATAATGCTGATGCCACATTGTAAGTAATTTAAGACCATTTATAGCCTCCTCCAAGCAGGCTTTAATATTTAAGACCGCTAACTCATAAGACCGCTGTATAGCAATGGTCTATAATTAAAGACCGTGCGTAATGTCACGATTATAGACCGTCTTAAGCTTAAGACAGTCTAAAGACCGTTTATAGCAATCTGCCCCATATGTATTCAGTAAATATTTGTACATTGCAATCTTTATATTAGCATTTTGTGAATTTTCATTCATTTATTTTAACACAATGTATATATAAATCTCCACCTTGTAAATATTGAAAAACAAAAGCAGCTTTGTAATAAACAACCAAAATGGAGATTTAAGTTTCCATTTAAAATTATACAGTAGCAATTGTTATGATAATTACACTAATTTTAAGTATCAAGCAGCTATTCTACATTAACTGTCCTTCTGCAAATAGAGTGCAACAGTATGCTAGAAATAAGTCATAACACAACTGTTAGCAATCCTGGTTTATTTGATTACATATCAAAAAAGTAACATACATAAATATTATTAAAATACAGTAAAAACCTATATTTTTTTAAAATCACAAGTTGTATTTTTTTACTTTGGCATGCATATTTAGCCAAATTAAATCTGTATAAGCACTGTAATATATAAACTGAATTTATTAATAATAATGTAGTACTGTACAGGTATTTATCAACATGGTGGATTTAAAAGGGGGCTTAACATGCTTAAAACTCTAGCTAAAGTTGACCTGAACAATATTTTATATTTTTATATGGTTGTAGTGATGTTTGACTAGTAGAAATAGATGCAATGATTCAGTTTTCTTTTTTTTGCTATTAACACCCAAGGGTTTTTTAATGCAACAAAACTAATTTTGGTTCTACCACTTACTGTCAAGCACCTCTTTAAAGCAAAGATGGTTTGGCCATGCTGGAGAGCAATACTGATATCAATTCTAGATGGAGGGAACACTTTCAAGATCTTCTAAGTCAACCCCATCAGTTTGACAGAAGTATTATTAATATCATCCCTAATCAACCCACCCTTGCTACATTAAGCAACACTTCAGCACTTGAAGAAGTCAAAGATTCAATTAAATATATGAAAAACAACAAAACAGCTGGACCCTGGAGTTCAATAAAGCTGAAGGAGACTTATTTCATCATCTGCATCAGCTTCTTATAAATATATAGATGGATAAAATCATACCAGCGGACTTAGAGAGTCGGCAATGGTTACAAAATACAAAAGAAAAAGTGACTGATCGGAATGTGGTAATTATCGAGGAATTTTCTTACTGCAGACAAGTCCTCATCTGTATCCTCTCAAGGCACTACCTGCTATAAAATGCTCCCAGAACCACAAGCTGGTTTTAGACCATCACATGGAATAACTGATATGATTTTTAATGCGACAACTCCAAAAAGAGAGTCATGAACAACTTAAACCTTTGTGTATGGCATTTATCGACCTTACAAAAACTTTTGACTCGGTAACAAGGGAAGTGTTATGGGATATTCTATCCATCTATGGATGTCCGAAAAAGTTTATCCGAATCCTGATACTTTTTCGTGATAACATGTTTGCTACATTCATTATCGGAAATAGCATCAATATGAATACTAATAATAAACGTAATAAAAGAAAGAAGTTCACTATACATACAGTATAAAAATCAACACCCGGAAATCAAATTTGACACAGTAATCTGAACTTTTTTGAAAGACTGACAATCATAAAACCAAAATAAACGGCTAAATCTTGGCACTTTCCAAAACTTAGTTGTCCATGTATCAATACAAAATGGCCAGTTCGAAAGGTGGTCCGTTTTGGGAAAGCAGTTTTTATATTAATTCACCATAATTGAAATAGATGACACTAAAATTGATTGTATTCCTCTACTGCATCTTAACTACCAAGTGTCTGTAATAAATGTTGAAAAAAATACATAATAGAAAGGATTAAGAAAAGGATTGAAATATCTTTGCCTTCTTGTGCTGGTTAACTTGGTAAAGATCTGAAATACTTAGTCTGTTAATTGTACCAATTTCCTTTTCCATTATCATGTTGTCATCTTTGCTCTGGTCCTATTTTCCTCTCGTCTTTATGTCAAGATTAAAGGACATCAAGATGGAAGCTTAATTGTAGACAAAGAGTATGGAATGAGTAAACAGTACAATGATTATACACTCTATTAAACTGGAAAAGATATATTAATGGCTGAAAGAATTATATGAATATATGAACAATGAAATGAATTTAGAACATACACTGTATATAGCAAGCAAAATTCAAAGGGCTAGAAAAATTTTGAATATAAAATACACTGTTCAATACTGCTTATTTGGAAGCAGTTGGCACAGCAGTGGCGTTTCGGGCTTCCAATCACGAGGTCGGTGATTCGAGGCTCACTCTGGTCGACTGTTTGTGTTCCTAGGCAAGACACTTTATCCACGTTGCCTCTCTCCACCCAGGAGTATAAGCGGGTACCTGAGAGGTACAAATGCCATATGCGCTGATTACGACTGCAACATTATGGAATGGATTTTATTCCATCTATAGGTATTTGTCTCAATGACTGGGGGTAATAATTGCGAAGCGCTTAGAGGCCTTGGCAATAAGCGCTATATAAATGTCACATTATTATTATTATTGATATAATTATTATTATTAAACCATAACTACCATTATTATAATCAACATTATCACTATCACATCATAGTTACCCTATTACTACAACTACCAACACCGCCACCACTATTACTACCGACACCGCCACCACTATTACTACCGACACCGCCACCACTATTACTACCGACACCGCCACCACTATTACTACCGACACCGCCACCACTATTACTACCGACACTACTGCCACTAGTAAAATCAACTAATTCATGGGCGTCGATTTGTGGGGGACGGGGGGACACGTCCCCCCCCCCCACTTTTCAATGTGGGGGGACATGATATCAATTGTCCCCCCCCCCCCACTTTTTGGCAAATGTCTGAACAAAATGTAAAATTTGAAAACAGCGGTAAACCTTTTATGTACTTTTGCA
>JAOTQE010080580.1:3930-28231 GCA_025631205.1 Nesometra sesokonis
AGGGTTAATAGGCTAGGCCAGGCTAGGGTTAATAGGCTAGGCTAGGCCAGGCTAGGGTTAATAGGCTAGGCCAGGCTAGGGTTAATAGGCTAGGCTAGGCCAGGCTAGGGTTAATAGGCTAGGCCAGGCTTTGCAGACTCTACACTTTGTTATATTTATGATATAAGTTTTGTTGTCAAGCCCAGCCATTTCAAAATCTCTAATTTTTCTATTCTGTAACACCGTGTAATTTGAGTAGTAGACCCACATTTGATTTGTGACTGTTCAACACGTTTTTTGGCATTATCTCATTGTCTAAATGTTATGAAATTTTGTCAGTTAGGTTACTACTTGTATAGATTTATCCATAAAAGTATCAATCCCAGAGTTCTACTTGAATTGGTTTCATACCTTGCAGTATGCCATTTCCCTTATTAGGAAAAAATAATACCCCTTTTACCCTGCCAACATAAATGTGAGATTGTCCCGCTATTGGGGCATCCTGGGATGTACAATTGCAAAAAAATGATAATTCTAAATTTTGTTTTATCAGGTTCATTCAAACACAGCAGAAAATAAGTCAAGCTTGTTGCGTGTAGTCATCGCATTCTACGCCTCAACATTTGTCGGTACTATAGAGAATCTCCATGTTGTAACAGAGAATCATGTCTCTGCCATACTACCATACCTGCTGAAGGGACTAAAATCCAAGATGGCTGACTATAAGGCAGCATCATATATGGTCATGTGTCAGTTAGTTGCCAAGGCAACATTGAAGGAAGAGATTCTTCATCCACTTATTAACAGTTTATGCAAGGTTAGATTTTTAATTTTTGTTATGAATATAAAACGGGGGAATAAATATGATGTTAACGTTGGTTTGTGATGTTAGGTTAAATATGTAATAATATAATTTAATGAATAATATTTACATTTGATCTCGTGTTTATTTGAGAGTGGAGCTTATTCAAGGGCTGTGTTTAGTGAAAAAAAATTGATGCAGTGCTTATTCGAGAGATTTGCATTTTAGAGGACACTGCTTATTCAAAGATTTATGGCATGAGAGAAAGAAAAGCAGGAGTCAAAAATGGAGAGATGAAAATAACCCTGTATATAAAAGAGTAAAGTGAGCAGAATAGCATCTAAAAGAAAACTGGAAATTACTCAAGGAAAAGCGTCATTCAGAATTGGATGAACAATGTTTAAATGAATGAATCAATAGATGGATCAATTAATCAAACATTTGAACTGAACTGATTGGTTGAAAGAGCATGACATAATTAAAAATATTCCTACTATTCCAGCATGCTGATGTAACTTTGCGAAACAATATACTATTTATCAAAGTGATGTCACTTTTATGAAGATATTGTAAAATATTATTTTGCACAGTGATGTCACTGATAATTGTGATGGTTTCACAGTAACAAACACTTCTAGGCTTGACCCCCCTACTAGCCTAGTTCTATGTGTTCCGATCAGTTAACTGATGATGATATAGATGAATTCAGCAATACAGAAGACAGTGGAAAACCCCGAAACAGATAAAATATTGTATGTCTGTTTTTCGAGAATTCTGCGCCCCTCAGTGAATAGTACTATTTTAAGCACCTTTGCCCCTAGTTTTAACCAGCAACTCTCAAGGCAATGTATATTTGTATATTATTTGAGCATTTATATACAATACGATTTAGCCAATCATCTAATCACCAAGATATATCATCATTCATGTATTTATGCAATTATTAAAAAAACTATCATGTTCATTTTACAGCATCTTGTTCCAGATTTAAGATTAGAAGGAATTGCCTGCCTAGCCACCATATGTCAAACCCAGAATATTACTTCTATTCCCGAAAAGTAAGTACATTTTTGGTCCTGCAGAACCTTAATTATATTTTGGTGTATAATTTGCACCTTCAATACACAATTTTGATCACAATTTATCATGGGCGGCAGAAGATGGAGATGGGGGACGCGTCCCCCCAGTGATAACTCAGGGGGGACTGCCCCCTTGAAATGTCACTCCAACTACAAAATTCACAATTGACAATTCAAAAACAGCATGCAAATATGGTAAATATGAATATCATGGCCTCGAAAAGCACCATCAGGGACCAGAAAAGCACAAGATTAGGGGCATTTTTTTTTTTTTTTTTTTTTTTTTGCTCATCAAAATCTAACCGGCCTTGGGTAGCTGGGACAAAGTTAACCTCGTCCCCCCTAATTCAAAAACGTTCCACCGCCCCTGCAAGTTATACACTAAAGCCTACAATTTCATACGTTGCAGTAAAGTAGCTAGTGAAAAACACTACGGAAACATCATAGACCTAGCTCACTTACATGTGAAATACATTAGAAAACAAATATGCAAGGTGTAAGTTTTACCCAACTTGACATGGAAAATGTACTGAATACTATGTTAAGAACACTTGTGAAAAAATCTTCACAAGTTGTTCTCGGGTGGGACTTGAACCAACGATCCCAGATCACGTACTGAGTATTCAGTACATTTTCCATGTCAGGTTGGGTAAAACTTACACCTTGATTTTCCTGACGCAAAACTCTGTTGTTTCTAACATCACAACAACAATAGTTATTACAAATATGATTTCCAAAAGTTCTGAAGTGTTCAAGCATTGGGAAAAATGTTTGTTAGGCCGGGCACTCACTGCATTGTGCGACGGTTGTACTATGGTTGTATGACTAAACCGCCACCCCCCCCTTCCCCCCGTGTGTGTGGTTTCCAGATGCAATGATAATTTCTACCCATCGGTCGATGGGTTTTTAGTGATTCAACAGGGAAGTCTCTAAAAAAACCGTTGTACGATCATTGCACAACGCAGTAAGTGCCCAGCTTTAGATACCTATGTTTTTATACACAGCAAGCGATTACAAACATGCAAGATGGTTGTGACTGCTGGTGTGAACAAATCTGCCCCAGGGAGTGCATGATGAAACAAAGACCAAATTGTCATATCCATGAGGTCAAGATCACTCGGCCATAGGGTTCTAGCTGTGATTTTTCTACAGTGCACTGATATAAAAATCAAATTTTTGTTTCCACAAGAACACTTAAAAAAGTGTAAACTTAGACAAATGGTTGTGAGAAAGAGTACTTGTTAATTTTATACACAAGGTACGTTCTGTGTCTGGACAATTATGTTCATAATCTTGACAAGAAGCCTTCATTCACAGAAGTACTGATAAAGAAAACCTATCCTATGGTGACGGTAGAATAGTCCCAGGACCAGACTTAACTTCGGCTTGAGTGTTACAAAAGTATAGTTTCAAAAATGTTAAATAGAATTGATCCAATGTACATTAAGATTTTAAGGTAATTTTTTATTTGTGATGACGATAATTTGTGCTGTGACTACAGTATCTATTTGAAAAATGAGAAATTATGAACAATATATCAAATTGGTTAGTATATGCTTAATTTAATAATACAACAGTTATAGATAGAAGGAAGTTAGAAAAGAAATATGAAATGGCAATCCAGAATATACAGTGATTACATATTATTGTTAAAGAATGCTGTATCAAATTTGGCATTTATCCAGGAATCAAGATGCTTGCCTGTCACGTATCAAAAGTCAGGAGTTTCACACTTGTGAAAATGTTGATAATTCTGGAGGACCACTTAACCGGTACAGTTTATTGAGGTGAATGTTTACGTCACAATGTAATGTTTAAAATAAAAAAAAATGTATTGTTTTATTTTTTTTATTTCAGAGCATTCAAAAACATTTGTCGATTACCAGGTCTTGTGCAGATTCTGGGACAACTTTCCAGTGTGCATAACATTGAACCATTGATGGCGCTGTTTATACATCCATTAGTTTGTTCAACTATTGAAGAGGATGATGGTGATGATGATGAAAATGATGAATTGGAGGTTATCAAATACAGCGTTGTATTAGAAAATATCCTACATGATGTGAGGCTTAGCACGTCATCAGCCAAGTTAATTGCAAGGTTGTGTATACAAATTTTAATTACCCAGATCTGGGGTGTAGCTATTAAAATCCAAGTGTGGGCAGCAAAAATGTAAGAGGGGTGGTAATATGATGAAAACCCATATTTTTACCTTTTTTAGAGGTTTCTGGTGGGTGGCAGGTTGAAATTAAACTGGGTGGAGTGCCTTAAAATAAGCTTTAGAGTGGGTGGAAAACTTTTAATGTGGGCGGCGCCACCAACTTCCGCCCTGCATAATTACATCCCTGCCAAAATGACATTGATTAATAGTTTTCAGTATGATTGTACGGAATATTTAAAGAGGAACTCCAGGATTAAAATTTCAATTGATACACCTATAGAACAATTAGTTGTGATTTCACTGAGAAACTTTCAAAACATTTGGACAATAACATAATGAAGAAAACACTTCCCAAGGTGGGTCTTAAACCAAAAAGTTGGTTTACTACTACTCATATTACACAATTTTAAAGAATAGGAAAATTACAGATTTTGAAAAGGTTGTTTGAAAACCACATCAAAAATCACATTAGGAAGTGCCTGTTCTTATGTGTATTTAACTGAACTTTCTATGAGTTAATTTGTAATTTGATTTCAGTTTTCAAGCACATGCTTTAAAATTCTAAAATGTTTCTATTCTTTAACACTATGTAATTTGAGTTGTAGACCCACTTTTTGTTTCACAGAAAAGATTGACAGTGTGTGTTATACAATGTCAGTGCGCTGTTTCGCTATGGTTACTAACTACACATGCTCTGGTTCGGGATCTCCGTTTGCACCAAACGTAATATGAAATAAAATTATATTCTAAGAAATGAAATACATACTGTCATGTTCTGATTCATTCCTAATGATATATCCAGTTTCAAAGGATGGAGTCACACCTTGATAACATGCATCTTGTTTCATGGAGTATGTATTATACTCGGGCCTTTAATACTTGACCACAAACTTCTGGTAACAGCGACTGTAGTGAGGTTCTAAAGTCCTGCTTTGTGAGGACACGAAAAGCTACTACAATCACACCCTCTTTAAGTGATGATGATTAAATGACTTGTTTTTTTTTTATTGTTATAGTACTTTACTGAATGGCTACATTGAGTTCTGTTCTGAAATAGATGAGAAAGGCATGCAGGCTTTAAAGAAGAGACTTAAAAAGATCATACATACACTAGAAACAAGGTTGGTTGCTATTATATGTTCTTAAAATATTTGAATTGCGTTCCAACCCTATATTTTGAGTTATAGGTAGAACTTAAAAAAAAGGATAGTGAAGTGCTTAGTTTGGTGTCCTGTAGTATATGCTTTAGAAATTTGAACATTGAAAATTGAAGAAACAGAGACTGCAAGCTTTTGAAATGTGGATCTGGAGAAAGATAAGGGCAGTAATATGAGAACACAGAAATACTGAGATGAATTAATACAGATAGAAATTTACTAAATATGATAGAACAAAGAAGAAAAGATGGATTGGTCATGTATTGAGAGGAAATGGGCTATTGAAGGAAAAATGGTAGAAAAAAGAACAGTAGGCAGAATGAAACAATTCATGAATATGCTGAATATGGGAGGATTCGAAGGAATTAAAAAGAAGGTGGACTAAACCTAAAACTCATAAATGGAACTTCATTATCGTAGGTTAATAATGGTTGAGATAAAAAATATTAAAGGTTTTTTTTTTTTTTAATTATTAAAAAAAAATTAATGAGCGGGGTCTTTTTCATTGTGGCGGAGGAGGGTGAACACTATTTTAATTTTAGGTCTAATAGTAGATTTAGTAAGTGCATAAGTACAAGATGAGAAGGAATAACTAAATGTATATCCCAGTTTTCCTGCCTTGGTCATTGCAGCATTTTGTTTTCACTAATTTAATGTGAATGCTAAACATACATGTCAGAAAGAATTTTATTTATATTAACAGGTATGCAGTTGCAATGGATATTGTAATGGAAGCATTCCATTTATCAGAGCAAGAGAAGAAATCAAAGGAACTCGCTCAAGATTTCTTAGGACTTTCACTGTCAGGAATCAAACATCAGGTTTAATTTACATTCAAATTAATACACTGAGTAGCATTTGTGAGGCAGGAGTGGTGTATAGAAACATAGGTTTTGAGAAAATCGCACATAAAGCAATAAAAAATAAACTTAAAAATTAAAAGACTGTAAATCTCAAAAAATCTGCAGGACACTTTTTTACTAAAACTGACCTTGTATTTTATAATGAAATATAAATACCATAGTTGATTCAAGCTAAATTGTTCAAAAATTTGATCTGATATTTTGATGATTATCTCAATTTGATCTCACGACCTTTTTCCTTACAAACATGTCCCGCACAGAGGTGAAAATAACACTGCGCAGAGAAAGGGTTAATAACAACTTCTTGTTCTTATAATTATAAGAGTTTCTTTTAAGTTTAAACCAACCCTTTTCAGGGATTTAGGTGGAAAAACCAAAGGGTAGGCAGTAAATATTTTTGGGTGTGTGGCAAACACTTCAAGGTTGTTGGTGTCATGATTAGAAAGTATTTTAACCTTAATTAGATGATTAGAGTAGATGGATGGCCTTTAAGTTACTTTTTAAGGTTTTAAAGGAGGGGTCCAGGCAACATCCTCCAACCGTAATAATATCCCTGATTTTTTTTACCGAGTGATTGCATAGGTAGTGAGTGGTACTTAAATCTAATTTCATTTACTGTAGAACCCTTTATTTTCCTGATCCTTATTTTTGACGATTTTCACGATTAAACGAAAATCATGGAAATTAAAGGTTGTGAAATGTTTCAAATTGTGAAATCACAAACATTTAGGGCAGCAAAAATAAGGGGTTCTACCGTGTAGAACCCTTTGTTTTCGCGCATCTTTAATTTTCACAAGACCTTAATTTTTGCTATTTTCGTTTGCTTGCGGAAAAATCGCATAAATTATGGACTAAATCAAAGGTCGCAAAATGTTTCAAATCGTAAAATCTCAAAAATTTAGAGCCGGCAAAGTAAAGGGTTCTAAATATACATATTTATGTTTGTATATTTTCCTTTTCATTTTAGGTGCTTCCGGAGTCTGATACCAGTTTGGTTCTGAGTTTAAATCACCCTCAGCCCCATGCAAGGGAAATTGCCGTACGGAAACTGTTGAAAAATGTCAAAGCAGTAAGCATTGTATCATGTTATTATAGTACAGTCAACTGTGTCAAAACCCATGCTCATGAAAGCTAAATTACACGTGAAACATTACCTTTTTGAAGGAATTTTGCTTTTGTATGTCACACATTTTTGCCTTGAAATTTCATACGCAAAGCCCTTTGTCGACTTTGAAAAAAATCTATTTTAAGTTTTAAAAACTTGAAATTTTTAATTTGTAAAAGTTTAGTGTTTCAAATTATTAAATACTTAACCTGTAGTACTTGAGAAAATTTGAGCTGAAAATAGACGCGTCTTATACAAAGAAAATAAAAAATCATGAAATTTTATGATCTACATTGAGTGTGTCATACAAAGGTGCGACTTCAAATTCAAAATATACGGTGACTTGATAATAAGTGTTGCTTCAATTTAAGTGAAGAGATGTTTTTGATGGAAATTTGACGGGTATTTGGCGTGTACCAACATATTTCGCTTGGCCAGCCCTTCATGATTTCCAACCTATGGACTGTACAGCTTGTATTATGCAAACACCTGATGATATCATGTTTACAAATAAATTGTTTCATTCAGACAATGGTGTCATTTTAAACCGGCGGCTGGCAGAATATTCGGCCATAAATATTTTTGCGCCGGCTAAAATTGGTCTTATGACATCTGTAGAATTTATAGATTTATACAATCCACAGTTACGAAAGTTTGACCCATCAAAGTTCCAACATATTTTAATCTTTAATACAGTAGGAATTTATGGCTATTTTAGTTGACCGTCAATCCCTATGGATGATGTCAAGTATATAAGAAATTTAACAGTGACAATGATTTATAGGCAAAGAAAAAGATAAACACCCCTCCAAAATACCCCTCCCAGGGCTTATTTCGTACGCCAAATCTCCACCACTTTTTAAATTTTAAAATGACAACACTGCTTAGAGACTTTATATTTTTTTAATTAAGTATATCTGAGCAGTCTTCAAGCACTCTATTTTCTACATGCGTACCTAAAATTGTTGGCCTTAGAAAGCAACCACACCAATGTATACTATATTTTAAATGCATTTTGTTGTTACAGGGAGGACATATTGATGATTTCTTTATAAGTGCAGTTCTTGCTCGTATGCAAGATGACGATGCTAATGTTATTCTGGCAGCATTGTGGTGTGAAGAGGTGAGAATTTTACCCTTTGCCTAGGGGAGGATATTGCAGTAAGCTTTATTGTCTTTGTGTCTCTCTTCTCCAATATCCCAAAGCCCAGCGGGTCAACTTCAAATTTTCAATCAATGTTAGGACAAGCCATTGCTCGGTCCTCCGTAGGTTTGACGCTGCCTGAGATGATCATCCCGATTGTAGATGGCAATCATTAAACATAGCCGATGCCTACTACTGAAATATCTTGGACTGTTCCATATGAATTTGTTTCGACCATATCTCTACAATTATCATTACTTTTATTTTCTTTCATTCAGTATTTTATTTCAGAAATAAATTCCATATAAATAATAAAAAATGTGAATTTGTTTCAATGACTGCGGTAATAGTGTGAAAAGATTAGAGACCATTACATTAAATAAAGTAATAAATTATATACAATTATCATCACTGTATATTATTTTTACTGTTAGGTAGGATTGGATTTACTATTCACAAGAGGGCTTGTTAACTCATAAATATAAAAACTAATTAGAATATAAACATGAAAAGGTACCATATTATAGAAGTTTTCATCCATTTTAATTGACTGACATGCAGCTGATGATGATGTAGATAGTGATGTTATGTGTTGAATTCTTTGTTGTGGTAATAGCTTTTTGACTGGATGATTTTTCTTTTACTCATTATTGAAATAGGTATTAATATTTATTTTCAGAGCTTACTGTGTAACTTTCCAGCAGAAGAACTTTTTAAAGCATTGTTAACAATTCTCAGGAAGTGGCGTGGACGTACAGACCCTGCTTGGTATGTATTGTGAATTAATAATTCTTTTCATTCTCCAAACACGTTTATGTCTTGTGGTCCCATTTGGAAATAGGTCTCTCTGGTTTTCTGCCTTAATGAGTTAACCTAATAGTAATTTTTAACTTTTTAGTTAGTTTTATGAATATTGAATAAATCAATGTCCTTATATGTTGAAATAATAAAATTAAGTAAAAAAAAGTACAATAAATGCAAAAGAAAAAAAAAACATAATTTTTAGCATAGTATTGCAATATTGGGATAACTATTTTTATAATACCATGATTTCCAGTGTCATATTTATAACTTGTATTTTTTCTTTAAAAACCTTTTGGTCATTTTTTAGGTGAAAATATATTTTTAAAGCATCATTATATTTTAAAACGAGTTTATTATTATCTAACATTTTATTATACAGTGACTATTGTATAGTTTGATTCCAGTTTTAGCTTTTACTAATACTATATAGCTAGTATTAGCCTACAACCTACTTTTATTTTACTCATGGCAACCCTAATACATAAGCCTATATGCAACATTACAATAATGGAAACTGCTTATAACCATAGCAAAAAGAGGGGTCATCTAATATTCAGCATAATTTTAATTAAAGTTAAAGTTTGTTAATTATTTGTCTACTCAAGGAGGTATTCCACATCACTGGTCTACTGTGTAAAAAATAAAAATCATGAAATTATCTCAAGCCATATGCAAATACGGCCTATGTGAGGCCTCGCCACAAAATGTGTCGCATCGTAGGTGAGATAAAATTGAGATAATCACCAAAATAGGTTTTAAGTAAAATTTTAAAAAAATTAGTTTTTAATATAATATACTTTTAGGTCAGTTTTCATGCAGGACAGTATCTTCCATGCAGATTTTCTGAAATTTGCAGTCTTTTAATCGTTTATATTTAGATTTCTTTATTGGCGATTTTCTCAAAACCAAGTCTCCATAGATGGTAACTTCAAATGCTCATATCTTTGGACCTACTCATTCAATGAATGTCATTTAAAATGTACAGTACAGTTTACATTATGCTCTATTAGAAGATACCAATAACTGAATTTTGATTTTCCTGCAATGACCCTTTGTAAAAAAATAACACCTTCTGACTAGGTAGATCTACCATGTTAAATTCCTAGTGAGATCTACCTAGAACCACAGGGAACTAGCTAGTAAGGTAGTATATAATTACCCTGTCTGGTAATGTTATTAATGCCTTAAGGTTTATTCTAAATAATGGCTTTTCTAGTATACATGTAGAGCATTGCTGACCATATCCTTGGTAGTTTCACTTGATATGATAGTTTTTATAGGGTTAACCCTGTTAACTACCTTAATCTACCTTGTCACTACCATTATCACCCATGTTAACAGAGTCATTTTTTTCAAAGGGGAGACTAATTTTGTGGTGAGACCTCATATATCGGCACAGATACCAAAGTTAGGTCAGGTTATGGAAGTCAAAGTTATGATGTAAAGTAGAATACATAGTGTCTACACGCCATAAAATGGAAGTAGTTAAAATATTATCACATGAACTTGTTAAATCAATGAAAAAATGTTTTGAAGAAGGCTTCCTTATAGTCCTTTAACTTGTATACGTAAATAAATGGATTGAACGTAGTGTTGGCCACGGCCATCATCGCCGCGATGTCACGCGAAATATGATTTTGAATATCAAAGCATTTACAGATTGTATAGACAAGATAAAGTAAAATCATTGGTGAAATACAGATTATGTAAATGGCAGAGTTTATTCCCATGGTGATGACAAGGTTACGTTCTGTGTCCTCTCGCGGCAACTTGTTTTGCGTCATGTTTTCTCCAATGTTGCGTGCCTTTACATCAGTTTTGTAGATTTTGGCTTTCATATTTTTTCTCATCTCTGATTGTTTCATTAAAGTTACATAGATACGTTGATAACAAAATACCATAGCACTGACTGGTATTACCATATTACCTAAAAATACAATGATACTAGATAATAGCTGAAATAATTCACTACTGTAACAAAATGTACATTCACCAAATTGTTTAGGATCTGGTTCAAGTATTATAAAATATTGACAAGTTATTAGAAAAGCAGCTATGAATGGGATAGACAGTTGTGTTGCTTGTGTTTTCCAATTGTTGCCTCTTGACCAGTACTTTAGTGGATGAACAACTGCTACATACCTCTCAATGGAAATGCATACAAGGTTTAGAGTCGAGGCGGACAAGAAGAACATCAACAACACGTTTGCTTTACAATATATTACATTATCTTCGTATTTCGGGTGAATACCAAAGAAAAGCAGAAAGAAAAAGTTTGTGATTAAATCAGTGATCGATTGTTGGAAGATCAGCATGTAGGTAAATGATTTTTTGTAGATGTTGCAGTTGATGAAAACAATGATGACAGTCAAGTTGGCCAGCATCCCAATGATTGAAAAAATATAACTGGTAACTATGACAGCGAGTGGTCTGTCTGAAGCTTCAACAGTCTCAAGCATAGACTCATTCAAGTTGCAAGTCGACATGTTCTCTGGAAAAAATTTAATTTGTAAAACATGATTTATTGTTGTTTAGCAACATAAACAAAAATTGTGCCACTGACCATTTAAAAAATTTGGGTTATTATTTATTATTCCCTACCAACTTGCGAAATTTTATTCGCAAGTTTTTGAAAGTTAGATTATTTTAACCAATTACTGTAACACAAAAACTTTCATATTGCAAAAACAAAATATTATGGAAATTGATATGTCCATGTTTTATATTATGCTTGTAAATAATAATGGAAATAAATATAGATGTTTTTGAGACTCGTGTTGGGACAACACTGATACTGTACTAGTATTGTATGTTTCGAATGGAGAACCATCATTTGATGAGTATATCAGAGGTTAAACAGTTTCATGAATTGTGTGAACTTGAGTTCAAATTCTCTAATCATGTACTTGGTCGTTCCAACATGTTTAATAGGTAGAACATCATCCTACATTAATTTATCGTGCTGGATTATTTTAGTAAGATATAATATATTTACTTTAGATGTTTAGGCCATCATTTATTAGGCCTAGGCCTACTCATTATTTTTTGTACTAGTTGTATAATGTTTTATATGGATATGAAATTCTGAAATAAAAAGAAGAATGAATGAATGAATAACGTACAGTCACATGCATTTCTATGTTGACTGTAAGTTTACTGCTTTCGTTCAATGATCATGGATAAGCTAAGTTTATTATTGTATTCTGATTGACTGCATATTTGCTAAGCAAAGTAGAAACAATTAAAACTACCGAATTTGCTTCAGTGAATAACTAAGAAAAAAAGTAAATGATCCAGCAGAGGGTTTGGCTTTAGAGATAAAACTGCACAAGTATGCAAGCATTTGTTTTTTGTTTGATGCATAAATTTGCCTAGTTGGTGTATGGATTTAAATCACCCTCCCAAAAAAATACACCGGTCTTGGTCACTGTGAAAAACAATATACCAGGTATATGTGTAGATAAATCAAGTTGGATACACAATCTAGTTTCACCTTTAATATTAAAATAATGTTCCACTGTTAATGCTACCTTAGCTGCCATAAGATAACATTTAGGAAACAAACTGGATTGAAATAATTCACTTTCAAAGCTGTTCATAGAATGTTGCAATAGAATACAAAGTACTTATTATTGTCATTGAGTTAACATAGGAATAAAACTAAACATTTTTGGGATTTTTTATTATCTAATTTTTAATATTTTGATTCTTATTTTTACAACAATTTCACTTTATTTTTTGTCTATTTAACTTAACATTTGAGGCTAGGCTTAGCAAAGCCACCAAGTTGTCGCAAAGGAAGTTATTGAAAAATAAGCAAATAAACAACAGGACGTATAAACAAATACAAAGAAAATTGTTGTATATTTTGTCAAATAACTTCAGTTATAGATAATTTACCCCTCATTTTAAAGTCTGTGACAATTGTAATATGGTTCTAACAATAACTTTCTTTTTTAATTTTAAATTTTCCATGTCATGGCTCATTTGCATTATTATTTACAGTTGTTTTTGTATACTTGCTGTCAGAATGCAGTTTTAGGCCATTGATATTTTCTTTCATTCGTTTTTTGCTAATTAGCAATAATTCATGCATTTAAATGACCTTATTTTAGTAAATATAACACCTATGAAGCTGCTTTTGGCCTCATTTTGAAGCTAGTACAAAGCTCTATAAAAATAAACAAATACATGGTTTTAAGTATCTAAAATGATTTTTTAATAGGAATACAAAAATATAAAGTACAAAATTGAATAAAAAAATATCGCTTTTGTTTTTTTTCAATATTTTGTGAGTTACGTGTATGTATATTAAGAAGATATCCTGAAATTTTGGAGTAGGTAGGTTTTGAGTTAAAAGTATTTAAGTATGAAATTGAGGTGAAATTAGATATTTAAATTGGTAGGTTTTACAATAGAACCTGAAGTCATTGTTTATGCTGAACAACTTTTCATAATGTTATATTTATATGTTCTTCATCATTAATGAATACATATCCACCTAATACAATATTTTATCTGCATGATTTTCAGACATGTAGCCAGAAAAATCCCAGGGTGGGTGGCAACAATGTGAGGGTGGGTGGAAATATGATTAAAAACAGTATTCTTACCTTTCCATTGGTTTAGGGTGGGTGGAAGTTTGAGATTAGGCTGGGTAGAAGGTTTTAAAATAAGCTTTTGGTTGGGTGGAACTTTTTTAGGGTGGGCAGGCCTGCCCACCTCCGCCCAGCGCAGAGGCCCCAAGTCTCCTGAAAATGGCGGGAGTCTCCTGATTTTTTGAGTCATCTCCCGCCCTCCTGAAAAAAATACATTTTTCTCCTGAAATTTTAAAGTGTCTCCCAAAAATATTCAGAGTGGGTCTTGGCCTAGCCTAGGAGCAAAATCAGTAGTTGTACCAGCTCTACTCAGTGTTAAATGCAATTTATATACAATAATATCGATATTTTTACATATTGTTATGTAATTTTTCTGTATTTTGTTTTTTATTGTGACGCGTCACACATTTGCATTCACATCAATTTGATGGATAAAAAAGCAGCCAACATAAAATCTGATTTTTCACTTCTCAAACTTAAGACCTATGCCAGCATAATCACATCCCTGGATTTTATCTTGGTGTTAGTTGTGTACCACATCAACATAAATGACATTTTGTTGTGGTGAATTCAATCAAATCCAATATTATTGGCTCGTAAAATAACTAGAGGTTTACTTTCATTGTGTTCCTAAACTGCAGATCAATAACAAAATCCAAAAGGTCCACTATCCTCCAAGCAATGAGGTACATGCCATCGTGAAAGGATTCAATATTTCGACATAGATTTTGTCGTACATAATTTATGTTGAAATATTGAATCCTGTCACGATGGCGTGGATCTCATTGCATGCATTATATTTTCTTAGATCAATAACAATCATCAAACTTTGTTATATTGTTAATAAGTAAACCTACCTTTTAATGAAGCATTCATGTAGAACCACAATGTACCGTTTACCAAGCTCTTAAATCCAAAGAAGTTTGCAATAACTTTCAAGGAAGTAGTTTTGTCTAATATACCATTGCAATTTAATGTGTTTATTTAATGAACTTCCATATTGACACTCCTCTAAACTTAAGATTCTTTCTTATAAACAAAAACATAAAGTCATGCAAATTGTTTGAAGGAAGAAAAATGAACTTTCAATTTCTGAAATATGAATCAATTGTGCAAATTAAATATGATCAATCTTTGTTAAATTTACACATTATTTTTACAAGACCGTCTTTAAAAAAGGACAGCAGTGTGATCTCGGGTAGAGCCACAATGATACACCTTATAGTTCAGTTCTTAATAAGTTCCAAGATGGTTGCAAGGAGTTAAAAAGAACTATTTATGCTAAAGGACCATACAACATGCCTATTTAGATTCAAGATACAATACTTTGTCAAAATAATAACATTCCATGATATTTGTTGTACCAATGTAGAATCATACAAAATTGCAATAAGATAAGTAAATATAACAACAACAACAACAACAACAACAACAATAATTGAAACCATACAATAATTATCTTCTGAAGTTTTGATTTTATAAACTGCAAGCTATGTACATTGCCAAGTGTTTAAAATAATTTGTGGATATTCTTTTTTTGCCTAGTCTATACCCATCCCTGATCTACTAATGACATTGTCTAAATGAAATGAATGAGATGGATCCTGTATAATTAAATTACATTTATTAACAATTAAACTACTAAAAATATCTTAAGTGTTTCACATCGGCGCCAATCGCTCTACCAGCCCTATTCATTTTAAAATACTTTATATTCTTTTAATATGTCCATGACCATCACTGTATTAATTTAATTATCAGGTAGTATTTCAGTTTTAATAAAAAAAAGCTGCACAGGCTTTATCAATCTCTGCTTCGGATTATCTTGTGAACATATTTTCATGTTAGATTAGAACAGTATTTTCTATTATTTCAAATTTAAAATAGATTGAAAATGGCCGTCTTTTTTGCATGGGTTCCATATATATTTTTGAATAAATAAATATAGATTGAAGGTTTACTTAAGAACATAATTTTTCCACAGCTCTAAGAGTGTTCAATATTGGCTCAATGTGGTTCACTTCTACATAATATTGAACTGCTAAAAACTAAATAATTAAATAATAATAATACTGTACTTACATAATATTGAATGCCTATTTTTTGGGGATACCAAAAAATACTGTACAAGCTCTGGCAAAATATTGAATAAGTCGAATACAAGTTCAATATTTTGCCTCAGCAAGTACAATACTTGTTGGTATCCCGAAAATAGACATTCAATATTATAATTATTTAAAATACTGTAAACTTACTTTTAAGTACAGATTTGTCAGGGCTTAGACTAGGCCTAGCCTAGGCATGCCACCATCATCCAAGGCCTTCCAACTCTACATACTGTAGGCTACCCTGTGTAGTTGAGCATTCGCAGTATGCAGCTCACAGTGTCGCCTTACTGCTCTGTAGGCAGTGCGCATCCAGTTTTGATTTCTCAAATAAACAATCAAACAATATTACTCGCGCACGGTTCAATATTATATAATATTGAACCGGTTCAACAGCACAATTGAATAATAATATACAAATATATACTGATATGAAAAGCTCTGGTTAAAACTATGGGTCCCAAAGTGACTGCAAAAGTATTATTTGTTGTGGGGCACAGCCCCGAAGCTAATCATACTTTTGCATAGTTTTTATCCAGAGCCTTTCATCTCAGTATGTATTTGTTTTATATACTGGATTCATACATTCTTGTTCATTGATTGATTTCAGTGCAGCACCGAACACTGCGGTGACATCCAGTACCAGCACCAGGTCACATGAGATAGCGGCATCTGGTGTTGAAATTGGGACAGAATCCGTAAATAGTCTTACTATTTTCGGATCCATAAATATTACTTTGGTGGTTGGATTATGTTTGATCATGCGACAAGCATTTAACCAATCTGTGAACAAGGATAAATCACTCCAGTATATATATATTGTACTAGTCTAAGATATTGAATCAAAATCATTAGCTTACAATGATATATTTTTTTTTCTCTAGGTTTAAAGTTGGTCAAAGGGTGCTAACCTTACTAACTACCTCAAACCTCTGGTCCAACAATGCTGATATCATAGATCAGGCGATGATAGCCCTCCTACCATACCTGTTTCCTACTACTGAAAGCTTTTCTGCTCGATCAAAACTTACCCAGATCATTGTTAATGCGGCCATGACGTCTCACCATGCTTTGCTGACAAACTTAGCGTCAGGTAGCTACAAATATTTTATTATGTAATGTAGTTAGTTTTATATAGCGCCTTAAACAATAGTCTCAAGGCGCTGTGGACCAGATGTTACACATTCATATGACTTTCTACGCCCCTAAGGGTCATGTCATGTCCTGCTGCCCGATATAGGTGCTCATTCATCTGTTCATGGCAGGGGATGTATGGACCAGTATACCGGGGTAACCTCCTACTCGTCTCGAAATATGTACTAGATTCTTTATAGTGCACACGAGTTGTATGTATACTCTGGGCCTCCCATTTATAGTCCAGAACCATGGTGCGAGCGGGACTCGAACCCATGCTGTTGTTATTGCTATGGTTCACGGTCCCCCTGCATTAACTGCTTGGCCATACAACTTTGATTTTGTTTTTTGAGATAATTATAATCGTAATCATAAACTTTAATCATCCTCATGAGAAAATTACATTGCCCGTCTTAGAACTCAATAAAAACATTACAAATATTAAAATAACCCTTGATAAAAGAACAATGAATGAGAACCACTTTCTAGACTACGAGTTCTTGATTTTCCCGGATGCAAGTTGGCATAAAGGAGTAAAGAAAGCGGTTCATTCAAACAACCACAGACCTCAACCGTCCACTTTGAGAACTGCTGAGACTAACTGTTTCAGCCTGTAATGGATGACTTATCAATCACAACACCAAAAAGTCAGTTCAAATACTCATGGTACAAGGAACCAACGGATTGCACCTACAAACCCACTATTCCCAACCCTTCTCACCACCTGATATATATACGTTCCTTGTCTCTCACTCCAATATTACCTGTAACATCTCTCTGCAACATTCAATATTTCCAACAATAAACAGATTTGTAGAAAGAAATCCTAATATGAGGCATGTCATGGAAAAACCACCAAGTTGTAGGAAAAATGAAAATTGAGTTTTTGTTATTGCTTTGTTACACTTTTTGTAAGCTTTAAAATGAAGGGTAAATCATATCACAATCTTGAGTTCAATTTCAACAAATCAATGTGGTCATTATTATGATGATTATGGTTATGATGAAATAATGTTTTTAATTCATTTGTTTATCTAGTGTATTCTGTTCAAGAAGGTAACAGCTCTGATGCAGAGAATGTGTCCAAAATAACCAATTCTCTTGTTGAATTACTTGGATACAACATGGCAGCCATGAATGTGGAGGACTCTAGAAAAATGGTGAGTGCAGTCAATCGTGGTTGATTTATTAACAGTCTAGGGGCGGATTCAGCGGAGCTCAAAGAAGTGGGCCCGGTGCCAAGTTGGACAAGCACAGGTTTAAGAATTCAACAGGATTCTGATGGCCAGGGCCCAATTTTGTTGTTCTTTTTGCTCTCTGGTTCACTTTTAGAGACCCAAGGTGTGCAAAAAAGAATATTAGGACAAGTCAAAAGTAGGTAGGGGCCAGTGGATCTCCGCCTGTACCAGTCACTTCAGTCAGTTGTCAGTGAAATTGATAACTGCACAGTCAAGTATCCCAGTTATTGGTCAATTTATTTAGACTAGGTAAATTTTAAGAAAATATTACTAATACTGTTTTACTTTTTACACCATTACACAATTGTTAAATAAAAGCACTAACAAATAAATTTCTAGTACATCCTATCCTTTAAATTTATCCTATGAAGTAGGGTTTATTGTAGAACTGTTATTTTAAGTTACTGTTAGTGTGGAAGTTGGAGTTATGGTCAAGAAAATAATGACCACTGAATTTGATTTCTGAACTATAACAATATTGATGCACTATTCTTGTGGACCAATTGCAAAAAAAATACTTAAAGCCTGTTTTCCTGTTGATCGTTATTCCAAAATCGGCGATTTGAAATGGCCTTTTGAATCGTTATAAAAAAGTTTAAAAATAACGATAAAATTCAAATCATGCTAGACCGCTATATTTCCGCTATTTACTACCAAGTGGTCAACAAAATTTGTAAATCTTCACAATGAATTAAAATCACAATAAAACAAATTTAACAAACTTTTCAACTGCAATTTTTATATATTAGTTAGATAATTGTATAATACAAATCAGTGCAGTTAATTTTATAGTCTTTTATTTATTCTTAGATATTTTATAGACAATTTTCTCAAAACCATGTTTTCATACACAAACACTTTTGGGTTTTCCTATGATGAAACTCATTTGTGGTGATCGGACCTCGCATATAAAAAATCAAATAACAAATATATAGTAAAAAGGATGACTAAAAATATATTATTTTATAGTCTGACTGACCAAAAAAAAATTATTTATATATATTATTTATATCTTGGATGCTTTAACTAGCAAATCACCTAATTATTATTATGCTGTTTGTTGTGTCTTGCTTCATAGTGTATCTGGCTTGTTAGGCTAGGCATATATTTTAAATTGCTTTTTTAAAATTTTTGTTTCATGGACTATTAATTATTCGATGTTTTTTTTTCCAGACGAAGATGTTATATTGCTGTGCTAAAGATGAAGAGGGTAGTAAACGGCCTTTACGATTCATAGCCATTGCAATAACTACAAGCATGATACAACAGACTAAAGACACCTTACAGATATTGGAGATGTGTAGTGAGTTCCTGTCTTTCCTAGAACCAGAAGTCATTAAAATTTGTGCAATTAAAGGAAAGAAGGTTAGTATACGAATCCTGGATTAAAATTGTTCATCTGGTTTGAAGATATGATATTAGAAAATGTCAATTTTGACAAATCAAAAAATGTTGACTGACCTAAGTGGCAGTTTCAACCTCCCATAATGAAGGCCTTCTTCAGAGTGATGGCTCTGTTGTTAAAAAAACTGCTCACTAGTAGTTGGAGGTCACCTGATGACAGGGTGTATGACTCAGTGGGCACCTTCATCTTGGTTCATGGTCTTATATTGGTGTGAGTTTGAAACTGTTGCGTACAAGATTGAAAAAAAAAAAACAGAAAAAAGAGTTTAACAATAGAAGAATTATAAAATTCTCAATCTGAACTCTGCAAATCGGCCATAGTAGGCCACACCTTACAACAAAATCACTTCGGTTGGAAGCATCCTAATATCCTATACTGGACCGATGATGAAAACATCAAATGTATCAAGATATGATATGATTCAGATGTAAAGGAGAGAGGACCATAAATGAAAACATTCACTTACCGAGTTGGATATACGACCCTGTCATTAGTCAAATGCCACCTACAGGTGAGCAGTTTCCTTAACAACAGAGCAATCACTCAGACCTCGGGGCAGGAACATTGAAACTGTCAGTCAGGTCGGTTAAAATTATTTTTAAATTTTAAAATAAAATATACAAATTATAGTTTTGAGTATGATGGTGCAGAAAATTTAACTTGGTGAAAATTGGGATTTTCTATTCAACAAACGAAAAGTCAAATCAGCAAACGACTAAAAGCATTACTGCCGGCCTATATGCGACTAAATTTACAAAATCCTTCAATTTCAACGTTGTGTGTTAGTCATAGATTTAATTTTTATGGCTAGATGGTGAACTTAACACTGTAGAATTCCAGTCCCATGTAGGCGCCTACTATTTTGGTTTCATGAGGCTGTGTCAAAAACATGCAAGTTAAATAATAATAACGGCTTTACAATTATTGTATTTTTAACATTCTTTTGTTACAAAAATTATTTACATATGTCAAACATATTTTATGTTATCAATGTCTTTAGGTTTGGATTAAATTTACTTTTATTTATTGATAAATTTGAAACTTCTATAAAAGATTGCGCATGCACAATTTCGACATAGCAACAGTGTTAGTACATAACAGGATTTGATTGGTCGGATTCCGGAATATTAGACGCTCATGGAACTGCACTTTGGGGCTGTGTATTCTGTGGAAGTTCACCATCTAGCCGTAAATAATAAATCTATGGTGTTAGTGCAGTTTATCTCAGTGATTGATATACTGAGCTTCGACCCGGAAGGCTCGAGTTCTATTTCCATTTTTTTCTCATTATTTTTTCACATGTTGGCTTCCCTTTTCTCCGTTAGTTTATTACCACACTAAATGTACTTAAAATATTTATACATATCTGATCTTAATGTGGGAATTAATATGGAGATGTGTGGAGGTAAAATTCAAATTTATGAAACGTGATGGCTCCTTGAACATTTAGCCTTTGATGATTAGTGTCCCCAAATTATGTGTAAAAACATACTATATATTGATTTTCGGAAACCTTTTTGGTCTGCTCCACGATTTATTTCCTTTTCTTCCTTCAATCTTTTACTTTACTTTTATTGCTTATATTATTTTTATGAATAACACTTTTTAACCTAGTCTTAATCATACAAATTCAGCAAACACATTTACAACCTTTATATTCAAAATTATTTATTGTGCACAGTCTTCTGTAAATAACAACGTTTCAAGCCGAAGTTTGACTCGTCTAGGCGACCTCTACAGCCACAATAATCTCACTTCACATAGGCTTCTATGAATTGTCTTTTTCGAGGCAAGAAATCCTGTTTTCTATACCCTGTAACTTTTGTTTTCTCAGCCAATTGTTAAGCAAATTATTATTTTTTTTAATTTTTGGTTAAGAAATCAGGATATAAAAATGGTTTGCAAATTCCCAATATACTCTGATGAGCATATTGTATATTGTAAGCCTAAAAATGAAATATTGACCAAAAATATTCAAAGTTACAGAACACTACATAATTTTCCTCTGATCATATATGATATTCTATATATTCAATATATTATTTATTATAAGAATTACATGAAGGAGAGTAGACCAAAAATGAAACATCATAATGTATTTTTATTCTGCCCGTATATTAAAATAACTGGCTCCTAGACCTAAGCCGTTTTCACTTGACAATTTTCACGATTTTATTCACCCATTGCCATGTAGAATTACTTCCCTCAATTAGGCTTCGATGGTTTATTGACCATTGATGGGAAATGATGTTTAAAAAAAAATGGATTTTCGGTCGTTATCTTGCAAATTATTTTATCTTGGTAATTTATCTTGCAAATTATTTTTCTATTACAATTAATGAACATGTGATTACTAGCACCACCTAGTTTACAATAAAATGGCAGCCTCCAGTTTGTGGATAATGTTTTGAACGTTGCATTCAAACGATTTTTTAACTGAAGAATAGGGTGATTTTGAAACCCAAATTATTATGATAGTTACATTTATAACATCTCGGGGTGTTTCAGAACTTCAGCCACATTTGATTCTTCATAGTTGAAATCAAGTTTCTGTTTTTTTTTGAGAAATTTCCTGAAATCGACAACATACATTGTACATCATTTTCACTATTGCCTATCAATACAATATCATCTGCAAAAAAGAGCCAGTTTATTTTATAATCCAATACATGACTATCTACATACTGTTATTTATAGTATTGAATACCTAGATTCAAGATTCAAACATTTATTCATCCTTGAAGAGGAAATTTATAATTTAAGATAAGATAACTTTATTAGTCCACCAAATTGGAAATGCTGCTCGTCTTAAAATACAACAAATATTGCACAAATATAACAACTGTACAAGATTAAAATATAACACTTACGTTTTGAACTCGCTGTTGTGTTGGTTGATACCGGAGGAGATAAAGGATTTAGCATAACGGGTGGTTTTTGCCTTAAGGTTCCTCATCTTACCGCTCGGGTTAATTTGATTAGCTATTACATGGAGTGGATGGGAGGCATCCATTTTAATACGATTGAAATTCTTCAAAAGTTGTTTCGAGTATACCTCTTCCACTGAGGGAAGTTGCAAATCAATCATTTTACCCGCTCTGCGAATGAATGTCTCAATACATCCTTTATCCCCACCGGTAGCATTACCAGCCCAACAGACAAGGCAATATGTCCAAACACTTATAGATTTATAAAAAGTAAGTAACATTTGCTTATTGGGGTTAAATTTGTTTAATGTACGCATACAATACATCATTACTCATATCTACACTTGAATACACAAAGATACAATATATAAAAATACAAACAGATATAAACATTGAAAATTACCTTTTAAAAATTGATATGTATTGCCTAATATCTGGGGTAGGAAGGAGAGAAGGTGGCGATTTGTGCAAGAGGCCGACACTTCCAAACGTCCACTACATTGGATACGTTGGTCGTTGACGATAAGATGCATTGGATGACTGTCGTCCTCCAAAATACAACGGAACAGTCGTGACACTCATTTCAGGTAGATAGATTTCACCGACCTGGCACACACCTACCATCCCCACTACCCTCCTAACCACACTATCTATTCTATTATTGTCTATTTTTCGTTATTTTCAAAAAAATAGGGAATAACGAAAAATATTGTATATGCTGTGACAAATTATTGAACGAGCCGAAGAACTGTTCCTTATGAAGGCAGGTTCAGTATGGTTCAGTATGTTGCTACATAGAGAAAATATTTGGTATCCCCAAAAATAGGCATTCAATTATTATTCAAATAGTTTATTTCAACTTCAGATTTGTCAGCTGTCTTTATTAATTAGTAATTTTTCTTTTTTTAGCCGTAGTCACTGTGTGACTTTTTAATTGGCATTCTATACTTTCCTTTTGCATTTGCCATTACTGTGCACAGGTAATAATAAATACTTTAAACATAATAAATATTTTAACATGGGAATGCTTGTACCACCAAGAGGTGTTGTTCTACAAGGCCGTGATTTACTATATTATAAGGGTACAGAAGTCAAGAAATAATTTTATATAAACATGAACACAAAATTAAGTACTATGATTAGACAAAATTAAGGAATTTAAAATTTAACTATTTACAATAGGTTATTAGTTATTTAAACGAATATGTATTTGTTGCATTTTGTACAGTGTTTCCAAGATTATTCCATATTTTGGCACCACAATATGAAATTTTTTTTTTTTTTACTCTGTTTTGGGTTTATCTAATTGCAAGATATCTTTTGATCTTGTAATGTGTTTGACATCTTTTAAAGTATTGATTATTGAATATCTTTGTATAATTTTATAGCCTCATTTTGATATAATTACTCTTCAAGTTTATTCCACTTTAAGTTCTGCAGGGCTTGTGTACTTGAGTAGCATTTTTCTAATTTTGTAATAATTTGGCTGCTTTGTTTTGTAGCACTTCTTGATCACAATGTCTTCTGCCATGTACACACTGGTATCTCAAATAAATAAATCGTCGCAACATCAGTTGACAGTGGCTTATGGGTTGGGTACTACTATCAATCGGTCAATCAATAAGGCCAAAAAAAAAAAGAAGTTGTATTGCCCTTTTGGCTCAAAAATTTGGAGGGTCGGTAGGTCGAATTTTTTTTTTTTTTTTTTTTTTTTTTTTTTTATTCCATGCCTCTTACCTTTATATTTCATTAACAGCTACACAATAACATAAGAAATGTACTAAAAATGTGTTTTCAATA
>JAOTQE010080581.1:0-15751 GCA_025631205.1 Nesometra sesokonis
AATGTTTAAAAAATGTTTTAAAAATTGAATAAAAAGATAAAAAAGATAAAAATTTTAAAATCAAATTCAGTTTGAGGTGAAGAAATGGTCATTTTTATATTAGTCTTCTAATAGTGCCTTTTTTGTAGCACATTTAAAATTTATTTCGTTTTCAGTTGTTTGAATATTTGTGGGGAGTTTGTTCCATTCATTAGCGCTTACTTTCAACAGTTGTTGAAAGTAAGCAACTAAGATTTTGTTTATATAGGGAAAAGGCGTTATGACAATTAATATTAAAATATTGATCGATGTTTGTTCGGCTTGGTAGATGACTGTTCTCAATGCATAAGTGACAAGAAAGGACTGTCAATAACCCATTGTTAAACGTAATGCTTGGGCACACACCGTTCGTGTCTCGCCACGCCTAAATGCATATTAACAATTAGTGTGAAGCAGTGTTAGGGCATTGGCGATGTCGGAAGAGTTCTTGACGGGAGACTGAACGCCGCATAGGATCAAAGATATTAAGCCTACAGGTATGTTCGAATGTTTATGTTTATAAAACTACCACATGGTAAACTACCACGTTATGTTACTTTACTCTTCATAAGGTTTTAACGGAAGAGGGACTGAAATCCGACAAAATCAAAGACGATTTTTAGACCAATAGACCTGAGAGCAGTACAATACAACCATAGACAAATTTGTCTATGGTATACTGCTGACTGGGTAACGTTGGTGTATACCGTATAGGCTATTCCAAATTCCATTTAGTTAAGCTGGATTTCTCTTAATAAACATTTATTATAGGTTATTATACTTTTGTATTGTAGGGGGTTAATAACAATGCCAACATTTAAATGAATTCGTCTTTGCGAATGTGTACATAGAACTATTGGGACAATTACACGGTTGCTGTTCCGTGATGCCATAAAAGGAAAATATATGCAGAGCTCCCAAGTCTCCAGGATTGTCCTGGAGTCTCCAGGAATTTCGGATCATCTCAATCTCCCGAAATTATAAAATTTTCTCCTGGAAAGTTTCTCCAGGAAATTCACAGTATTTATTCCAAAATAACAGTTGTTGAAAGTAAGCAACTATGAAGTTCATGTAATGTTTTTGGGAACAGTACAGTAATAGCACATTTTAATAGTGACAAAACATGTTAGAAACTCTTTATAACAAGCAATGTGTTGAGCTTATAAATAAGGGCATTAGTACATTTACTTTATGGTTTATGAATGGTAGACATTACAAACAGTGGTAGGATGACCACGAGTAAATCTCAAAGAATTATGTTTTTACAACTAACCTCTGGGTATGGTAAATCTGAAAAAAAAAACACGTTGCGATCTAATTGCGAGTATCATTATTTAGTCAAAATTTAATGTAGAAAAAACAACCCTTAGGCCTATAACACTATAAACTAAAAAGAAGTCAAGCATTCATCGTAGCCATACTGAGTAAATAACACAAATTCAGCCTTGACAATCGTTCAAACGAAAATTTAGGCTCAGGATAAAAGAGACTTGGTTCTGTTATGCCTGACAGATCTCACTTGAATAGAGGATTAGAGTATTATTTAAGGTATGTACCCAAATGCACTGTGACTCACTAATTAGGTTGCTTTGAAATGGGTTTAGGTCTATACGTTTGAAATAGTCTGAAATGTGAATGTAAAATCATATTGCATGGAAATTAACAGGTCTAAATAAACGTCATCGTGCACTACTGTGGGATTCTATTTTAATTGTTATTTTTGTCATAATTAGGAGGGGAGGGATCATATTGAAATATGACCAAACGGAATTTTAAGGTAAAATTGGTCGTATAATAGTCATATTGTTTTCTCAAAGAAAATAAGCACCAGTACATAAGTTGGATTCAATATTTGTTATTTGTATAATAATTGAAGGACAGGGTCATATTAAAAATGCAATGGCTTTTGTTTACCAAACGAAATTACACTGATGTGTATATTTGCAACGAACGAGAGTATACACGTATTTAATATTTAATATTAATCATGTTGGTTTAGGTGAATAAATTGACTAGAGTGAAGAAGTGTCACAGAGTTTATTCAACTAATTAGTGTTTAGTTCGACATCATATTCAAGTGGCGAATTCAGGTGGGGGAGGAGGGATCCCCCATGAAATAAAAATTATGTGAAAAATATTGTTTAAAAGGTTGTAATGGCAAACGATTAGAAGATATAGTCATAGACTGAATATAGAGGAACTCCACGATCCAAATCAATGTATATTAATGTAAATACTAGTTTTTCATGCCAGCCGGGTTAATTGACACGCCACCCCGCTTACTAACATTTCTGGATCAGGGCCTGATATTATTATGTCATACTTGGTCGGATAGAGGATTTGGAAGTGGGGGTGTTTTAGAATATATTCCACGACACCCACACCTTTGTCGAGGCCTTTTTGCAAAAATATTGAATGTATAATTGGCCTTTAAGTACTTTACCCGAAAAAGCAACTTAAAATTCTTACAATACAATCATTTTATTATTTAGAGGGTGGTGATCGCACTGTGTGCATGCACCCCTTCTGCAACCGCCCAGTATCATATTTATGAGTAATCAACTAAAACAATCATAAAATTATAAATTAAACTGACAGATATCTTATCTATATACACTAATGTTGTATTAAGCAAAAATAACATAGATCGTATATTGGTAACATCAGTAGGCCTATAGTTTACAGAAGGTGACCTAATGATTGTTCTTATTTATTATAAAAAAAACATAATTAATTAGACAATTTGTAGGCTTTAGCCATATTTTAGACTTAGATATAGAGAAAGATATAGAGCACATAAATTAAATGAAGACAACGAACATCGGCAATTTGGTCATTGAAGAATTGTTTTGTGATAATTCTTTCTTTGATGTTTTCCCGAGAAGATACATTACCACTAAGGCAATTTAGGGTGAACATTTGATGTTTTTTTTTTTCATTTAATATTCGGTATTTATTTTTTTTTCTAGGCTTACCAAAACACAATGAAGAGGCGAATACCAGAAACAATCAACAACAGTTTTATACCATGTTTCTTACTCGTCGACTGTGTAGTAGCGGTTGCTGTGGTATTATTTTGGTATTTTCTCTACTACAATGACGATATCTTCGAAATCAACGATTTTGCTATTCATTGTTCGGACGTCGACTATAAATACCCAGAGAAAGCGTCTACAGTATCTGAGACGACGCTTTATATTGTCAGTTTCGTAGCTCCATCAGTCGTGGTATGTAATTTACATTGTTAGAAGGCAAAGAAAACCTTTACACCAAAATTAAAATTAAAATTTTTACACCTCTTTGCTTAGAATACTGTAAGAAATAAATAGAGGTTTTCCGAATATTGTAAACAAAATACATTCATTCACAGGCATTGCTAGGAAACTGCCTGAAAAATTTCAAAATAATTGGAATAGTTGAAGAAACGGCTCAAAGTGGAAGTCATAGACTCAAAAGTTGATCGCCTTAAAGTCTCAAATTAACTTCGTTGAGTTGAAATTAACATTTTTTTGCCTTTAAGATGGGTGGTCGCCAGAACAGATGTGTCGTTTCTGAAAAGTATTTTTATCTGCCTTCAATGTTATTGTTAATAATTGAATATGTATTTAATTAATGAAAACCCATTTCACTTCAAATCAATCAATCATGGCTGTCATAAACAAACAATGCATTTTGGTTTTTATCTATAAACTGAACGTGTTTTAATACAGCATGTGTACATAGGCGGGCCTAGGAGAGTAGCGTGTCTACATGGTACGATACGGTACCACTGTAAAAAAAGTCCGTAAAATTACGGGATAAGTCCTGGCAGTCCTGTATTTTTTACAGTAAGTTTTACGGACATTTTACTGTTATACGATTAATTTTACGGCAAATTCCCGTAAAATTTACGGAAAAAGCTCTAGCCAGGATGCCATGAAAATCCCTATATTTTACGGTTAAATGCCCGTAAAATTTACGGGATTTTCTTAGCATCTTGGCTGCCACTACTTTTCCCGTTTTGTTTTTTACAGTGCAATTTTTTACAGTGCACGGTATGCGATTAAATGTTTTCCACAAACAAACGAAAAATTGTTTTTTTTTTTAAATCACATCCTTAAAATGCTTTTATGTACACGCATTTAGTATTATTAAAGTCCCTTTACTTTCTTAATGTAAAAGAGTGAAACTTCGCTCTTTTAAGGTAAATTTATTAGAGTGACAATGACCTGAGGGACCATTTTAAAAGAGTGAATTATGCACTCTGCTAATGCACATATTGTGTTCCAATTAAACATTTGCTAATATTGTTTTTATTTTTTCAAGTAACATACTGTATTTATATGTTACACAGTCTACCAATGATTTTAACAAGGGTAAAGTATAATGTGTTGATTTATTAGCAATTATTTTTATTCCAATACCTATTTAAAACTTTATGAATGATAACCAAATACCTGCCAATATTTTGCGGGCCAAATGCGTGAAACTTCGGTCCAGGGAGTTACCAAGTACACCATGTCAACAAGCTAAAAAATAGCTTGCCTAATTTCGCCTTTTTTACCTTATGTAGCGGATTCAAGTTGTATTAACCACGTTGCCATGCATGATCATCATGCGCGATTATGTCATTTGTACTTGCTATTGAGAGATTCTGAGGCTTATTGGTCCGATATTCATTTTTTAAATTCTTTTCATGTGTGAGAAAATGAAATCCAAAATGGATACCCATCCATGAGACTCACGCATTATGCGTAATCGTATCACGTGTCAGATAATAAGTTAAATAGTAATAATTAGTAATTGTTTGGTACCGTATATTAGTAGGAAATGGTCTTTTATTGCATTAGCCCTATATCAAATATAAAGTACAATTTGTATTTATTTTTTTATTTCTAATTGTAGATTTTAGTGTTTGAGGTGATAATGGCAAACTATAACAGTAAAGTAGATGCACCACCTAAGGAAAAAGAAGTTGTTACTTTTGATTTCAAAATGAATACAACAATGAGGCGTATTATTCGATATGTAGGTAAGTGATCTTTAATACGAAGATTTCGCAATTTTACGAAATACTATAACGAAACGTGACGTCACACTTACATGCTAATGTTGCTAAATGTGTTTACAAAAAATATATAAAACAATTCCCGCCCACGAATCTTTTTTGATCGTCCTAAAATGCTAATCAAATGTGAAAGATATTCAAGATGTTCTACTCAAACGTTACATGAATATCACGAATTCAGTGGCGTACGGGAAGGTGCTCAGGGTGTTCGAGCACCCTCCCCCCCCCCCCTCCTTTGAAGGCAAAAACAATAAAATTAGTATACAAATTCGAAAATATGGGTCTTTAGCGCATCTCCCCCTCCACTTTCAGTGGAAATGAGCATCCCCTTCAGAGAAATAAGACTATTGTGAGGTAAATGCACCAAAAAGTCATAAATCGCACTAAACAGAACGTACCAAAATGGTGACAATAGGGAAAGATATTTTTTTTTCCTTTTTTGCTTGTCAAAATCCAGTTCGAGCACCCTCCTTCGCCAGTTCCTGGACACGCCCCTGGTATTCGTTTTCGTATTTCTTAAAGTTGGTAAATCTCACTATTGTACTCTCGCTCCCAAAAGATGTATGCAAGGGTCTTGTGATTAACTTGTTTTTGTGTTGTTTCTGTGGAGCGATTGGCCTATACTTCGAACAATCCAAGTCCTCCGGTTTGTTTGTTTTTGGGGACAAGTGTCCCCAAAATTGCACGGAATCCTCATAACGCTACAGAAACTAGAGATTCCAATTCCAATCCAATTCTATGTAACCTGTTGCTTGGGGATATTTTTATATATAATGTGTATTTTAGTAATATTAACAATTCTATTTTAACCATAGGCCTATTCACCGTTGGTGGATTTTCTACGTTAACATTTGCTGGTATTGGTAGAGTGATTATCGGACGTCCAGCACCTCATTTTTTTACTACCTGTCCTGATCTTCTAGTTGGTTGTACTGGTGACTATGTTCAGTACAGTAGTACCGTTTGCCCAAATGACATATCTGAACACACGAGGTGAGTTGTTAGTTTAGTTCAGTTTACGTCCTTGTGAGCCGTAGGTGCTTCATATAACGGTCTTTATATGGCGTTTTCCATAAACCTCTTCATCCCATGGTGTTTGTCAATCCATTCAGGACTACTCCTAAATCTGCTTCCTATTGGGATACCTCGATTTGCTAGGAATAGACTAACTTTTTTCCATTACCAATTACCATTTTTTGACAGTTTCCCCCCTTCGCCATTTTTATTCATCGTTCTTTTGAGATTTGATCTTTTCCCTATCCAATTATAAATTCAGTTTACTTCGTCCCTTAGTTGCTTTTACTCTATTCAATGCACACCACATGAATTTTCGTTATGTTCGTTTTTGTTAAACTAACTAATGGATTGATTTATACATAATTTTCTTTCAGATCATCTTTTCCATCATACTTTGCAGCTCTTTCATCATATGCAGCATTCTTTGGAGGGGTTAGTTAAATTTTTAAAATGTTTCTATTGCACACAACAATAGGTTTATATTACTAAATGAGTTGTATTGACAATAAGCCTATGTTATTGTTTTCCCGAATAACTTAAATGATCATGGTTTAAATTTTAACTTAATCTAACTTCGTTTAAGACTACATGACTCCCTCTATGTGTATTTTTAGATGGGTCCAAAGACTTCGCCTTGTCGGATGTTTAAAAATAATAATAATAGGGTCCGTATCGGTCCAGTTCCGTTTAACATGCTATTCTTCTAAAATATATAAATATCTGACAGTCGTTTTGGTTTACAATTTAGCAGACTCGACTGTAATGCTTGTCGGTCGTTATGTTGGTTGTTTGGGTAACGGTACTTTATTATTATGTGTAAAGAATCGCGTCACAAAAAGACGACACTTTTAGAGAGCTGTTAGTCTACAACCGTTGATATGCATGTTTTTAAAGGGAAAATTATACGAGGACAATTTATAAACAGGTGAATTTGCATGTGCACGGAAATATGCCTTCTCGGAGAGCGCTCTAGTTATAATTTCCTTCTTGTTATTATATTCCCTAGATATATTTGTCGAGGATGATGACGATTACGGCTGCAAGAACACTTCGTCCCGTGTTCTTTATTGCCATTATGCTGCTTCCGTTTATGGTGTGTCTGGACAGAGTATCCAGTTATCAAGAACACTGGACTGACGTCATAGCTGGTTCCTTGATTGGAATACTTATAGCTCTATATATGGTAATATATTGTTGTAGAGTCGTTTGAAGTAGTACCTTACTAAAACATATTTGAATAAATTACATAAAGTTACTGAATGACCCTGTAAAATAATGAATTATAACATTGACGGCGATGTACATTTTAATTATAATATTCTTGCTTTTGTTAATAAATTTGTCAGATGTGTACCACCCACTTTTATCATTATACAATTTTTGGCATCAGGACGTCGCGCCGTCTCCTATCGGTTAGTACTTGAGTTTAAAGGTTTAGAACTTCATTGGTGCCAAGATTTTTTTATAATCTTAAATCTTAATTGCTGAACAGATTTTTAAATACCTTAATATTTAAATGGTTTTTAGTTATTTTATATTTAAATAGTTGTTTTAAAATTGTTAATGTTTGTTATGGCCATAGTATATCCATACAAAAATTTCCACTTTAATTTCTCTGTATTCTATGATGATCCAAATAAATTGAATATTGAATCTATAGTTGGGTGGGTGCGTGTTTACCTACCAATCTTGAGGTTCGATCCTGACCAAACGCTAGGATTGTTTTCGCGACAGTAACCAAAAAATAGTAAGGTTTCGCAGCCATACGAAAACGAAAACGGATACGTCATAAATTCTTCTAACATTTGAATAGAACACCTTGAATATCTGTCACAGTTGGTCAGTATTTTAGGACGATCATCAACGATTCATAGGTGGAAAATTTGATGTATTTTTTAAACACATTTATAAACTTTAAAAACTTGAGGTGTGACGTATCCGTTTTTGTTTTTGTATTTCGTAAGTTTGCGAAACCTCACTAATTGCCTAAGCCTCGTAATGAGTCTTGTTGTATAAGCATGTGGTATGCATCCTGCAATTGGTGAATCATTTGATGTTGGATCAGAATACAATAAAAATATCTATCAACTCAATTTACTTATTCTGGTGCTTTGAGTACACAATATGACAAAGTGGTACAACCAGTAGTTTTAACATGAAAAGATAATTCGTTGTATGAATAGCTTGGTGTTGCTTCCCAATCCCAAGTCAGGTTCGAACATACACCAGGTTATTTCCCATGACCTAAAGCTCAATCCAAACTATCAAATTTATTTGACAAAAAACTTTGAAGATACCCATATATGGGAATGATATATCCATGTATGCTCATGGTGTTACATCATCATGACCATATATAGGCATTTGGAAGTTTTTTTGTCAAAAAAATTTGATAGTCTGGATTGAGCCAGACTATCAAATTTATTTGACAAAAAACGTTGATGATACCCATATATGGTAATGATATTTCTATGTATGGTCATGGTGTGACATCATCATGACCATATGGAAGATTTTTTTGTCCAAGAAAAAAGCCTCATAATAAGATCTTTAATTTACAAGAAAAACTCTATTGAATGTATAATGAAAAATAAATGTATAATTGTTGTCTTTGTAAAACACGAAAACTTAAATTATAATTTGTGACAGAGCCAAGGCAAAGGAGGCCTAAATTGCTAAGCTGTTTTTTCCACAATAGGAAGATTTTTTTTAAATTGTCATTTTTTCAAATTTTATTTTATTTTTAAAATATTCAGTTTAAACAATGGACTTTCATATTACGGTATATTAACAATTTTCTGATATAATAATTAAAAAAATGTTCAGAAGTGAAATTTAAACTATCCCTGGTTAGTCAATGTGCAATAAGCAATTTTCAAATGTAATTTGGAACTTGCATTTTATGTTCTAAATTTGATTTTTCATAACTTGGCAAAGAAACATCGTTGAACTGTTTTTTTTGGCAGTATAAGATAATAATAGTGAGGTTTCGCAAACTTACGAAATACGAAAACGAAAACGAATACGTCACACTCCAATTTTTGAAAGTTCCTTAATGTCTTCAAAACTATATCAGATTTTCTACCTATAAATTGTTGATGATCGTCGTAAAATACTGACCAACTGTGACAGATATTTAAGGTGTTCTATTCAAACGTTACAAGAATTTATGACGTATCCGTTTTCGTTTTCGTATTTCGTAAATCTGCGAAACCTCACTAATAATGAAATAATAATACGTAGTTTCGTAATATATAGATAAGCTAACTCAATTTTCAATTTTCGACTTACGCCTCCTTCGACTTGGCTCTGCCACATTTGGAGAGTGAAATCACAAAATTGCCGGAAGTTTTAACTTACTGTATTTTTATAAAGTTTGTTTATTACATGCGAAGCCATCCTTATGCCTATTTGCTAGTTTGGAATGATTTTAAATTTTTTCTATTTTACTTTTGAATTTTTCACTTGCCAAAAATGATACCTTTGAAATCATAATTTTACTACGAAGTTATTATCATCGGTTGTTTAATTTGAGCATGGAACGGGAAATGCAATGTATCGAACGCCTTAGTACGCCTGAGCCTAAGTGTTGGAAATTCTATGCATTGTGCGGATACGGCCTGTGATAGCTATCGTAATTTAATGAACTGTTCAACTTTCCTTTATTAACAGAGTTTTGGTGTGCTCAATGGATTTGAAGGGTCTCTGGAAAAAACAAATAGAACTGCACAAAACCCGAAGAGTGAACAACAAAAATCACAAACAGGAGACTTCAGAGGAAACAGTATAATGCAGACTTTAACCAGAGAAGCCAGCCGAGCATCCAGTAGGCATGCCAGTCGACGCGAAAAGGGTGATAATTTTATGTCAAGTATGTACGATGTTAAATACAACACTCCACATCGAAGTTACTATGAGACAAACAATGGCTTCCTGGATGATCGTCGTCGTCAAGAGGACTTTGTATATAACCATCAGCCACCGTTACCTTCGTTTGCAGAGGACGCTTTGGACCACAATACTCAAAGTGCATTAGCTGCATTTAAGAAAGAAGTTCACGAAACCGACTTAGGTGATGGTGGTGGTGATAATTTGGCGGACGACGATCAACCGATGTTTTTATACCATCATTGAGCCAGCATGCATAGGGGTGCATAGGGTATGGATGTTTGGATTTTTCATATAAAACGACAAATTAATTTAGTTTTCACACCTGATGCCGATTTGTCACAAATGACAACAGAACCCTTAATTCATATAGAACATTAAATCGGTTCATGTTTCAGCTAAATAAGCCTGGGTATTCTGCTTTATGATTCTCTATGTTATTTATAATTTAATATAAGCCATCGTCCTTTTTATGAACTCAATATTAGAATAGAATATATATTTTTATATTACTGTACATATTTTTAACAAAATGTTTTACTATTTTAGTAATTTTATGGTATTTGTAGAATTCATACTCGGTTTAGCAGTTTTTATAGGCAGATTAAAACAAGCCCTGCGACCGCCCCTCCCGTCAAATTTGTTTACAAATATATAGGCCTGTGAAATTTCTTGTTTTTTTTTTGCTATCGAAATATATAGTTTCACATAGTAAGCATGCCTTTTCTGGGCCATCTAGAGGTGCATATAATTCCAAACCTCGTCTCAAACACAAACATGGTGAGGCGTAGGTGTGTTTGTCTCTCAATCAGAGGCCTGGGGTATTATTTATAAACAAATATCTTTTTATAATCGCCAGTAAAATGCTTGATTTATTGATTGTCTTTAAAACTAATTTTAGGCTAGTTTACATTACCCCCTCTATTTTTTAAGAACAATACTTATTTTTGGGAATGATCAAATTTCATTACAAGGGCCAAGTTTTTTAGGATAATTACTCATCTTTCACTTTGTTTGAAAACCGTTTAAAACGCTATGATCAATAGACTTTATACCTTTACATTTTCAATTTGCTGTAGAAATAAATATTATATTATTAATTAATTAATTAATTAATTAATTAATTAATTAATTAATTAATTAATTAATTATGTCGGGTATGATAATATTATATTATATAAATATAAATAGAAATAAATATTTCCGTAGGCCTAAGCATGAAGGAAGTATTAAAGTTATTCCATGCCTTAATGATTACCAGATGTATATCATTTTTGTACGACTACTTTATAAAAAATGTTTTGAGGATATAGGCCTACTGCCATATTGTTACCGTATTTATAGCTCGTTTCCCAATTGATTTAAAAACCAAAAGGCAGTGGGTGTAGAACACAAAATTTCATCCTTCGAATAAGACGCCTTCATAGAAACCTTCAAATATAGTCTATCTAATGCGGTTTATGGTTGGCTTCTCAATTGCTTGTAAAAACAAATAGATACCGTACTGGGTTTGAAAACAGGAGTCCATGCTATGAACAAGATATTTATTTATAGAAGATGATACTCCATAATACACGTATTTGTGATTTTTCTTTCATTAAGTGCCTTATAATAATAAGAAAGGATAAAAAATATTTTATACCTAGAAACAATTATTTTCTATATAAGTATATGTTAGAATAGAAAACAAATATCAGCGATGTGTTTTGTTACCGCTTGAGATTGGCTACAATAACAAGTCTTCGAAGAGTGGTGCCTTTTATTATGATGCTACAGCTACAATGACTTATTGTTTTAATATAATAAAGTTGAGATAAAGATGTCTGTAATATGAAGAGTGAGTGAAATTTAACTGCTGTTAAAGATTTGCTGTAAACATCGTGCAATTGATCAACTGTCACTGGGGTAAACAAATACAGCAACAATACAAACAAATTGATGATTGTACTTGTATTACAGTTAATAGACGGGTACGTTAAACCAGCTAGAAAACCGGACAAAACTCTTAGTATCAAACAATTTCATGTGGTTGTCATGTAATTGTTTAACTAGGTGTTGTTATTGTGTGTGTCGTGTGACGTTTCGAAATGCTGAAAAGAGACTTCCTTCAGAAGGTACCGTAAGTTACGGTTGACAACTAACCTACAGTCACTATCTAACGAATAGTCGATACTAACGTTTTAAAACGTCATACTTTGGATTAAAATTTTAAGATTCTACTTATTTATTACTATTACATAGTTTGGAATTATGAGCACATCATCTTACGAGTGTAAATTAGTTGCACTATATCCAAACAAGTTCAACACAAACACAAAAGTCACTAAATGTTACTGCTCATATACCAATAGAGTAGTAAACTATTTTGGATAATCGTCGCATTTTCTTGCCATATAAGTGTTCGAACACCAGTCCGAAAACAGGCCTACCTCTGTCCATGCTAAAATGGTGTTGTCACAGCTTTCGGCGCTGCAATTTGTAAGATATGAACACACTGTTTTTTTGTTGTATGGAAACTGACAAACACAATGTTTATGTTTATACCATAAGTACTTCGTTTATTAAAATTAAGTTTTTATCTTAAATTCCTTGTGTTAGTAGACACAGCATTAGGGAGACTTCGCAATTTTCGAAGTACGATAGCGGAAACTGATATCGTTATAAATGTTATGAGGTTTTAGTTTAACGGCATTCAATATTTAACGACGATCATCAACTATTCGAGGTAGAAATTTGGATATAGATTTTTAGCGTATCAACTTACAAAATGACGTGTCCGTTTTCGTTATCGTATTTTGTAATAGTGAGGTTTCGCAGATTTACGAAATACGAATAAGAAAACGGATACAGTAAAATACGTCATACATTCTTGTAACATTTGAATAGAAAAAATAAATAAATATTTGTCATAATTGATCAGTATTTTACGAAGATCATCAATAATTAATAATAGGTAGAAAATTTGATATATTTGTACATTTAGCAACTTTCAAAAATTGGAGTGTGACGTATCCGTTTTCGTTTTCGTATTTCGTAAGTTTGCGAAGCCTCACTATTGTTGCAAAACCGTATTTAGCATGCATCTCGAAATATTCTCAGTTCTTAGTTTTAAAATTCTGAACGCACTTTTTGTTATACATGTAATGTGTTATGCGAGGTTATTGTCATAATAGATATACGATTCTACGAACAAATAAAACCATTTCAACCCTTTTTGTGTTTAAATGGCGTCGTAATATCTCTGCAAAATTCAGAAAATGCTGAATTTCTTTCAGCCAATTTGTGATCTATAATTTTCTTTGGTGTAAGAGTCACTGTAAATTAACTATTGTAATTACTATGCTCAAGCTAATACTTATTTTTTATACTTCAAAATCAAGTTTTTTAGATTCGTCAAAATAATTTTGTTTGGTTATTCATATGTGTGGCAGAGCCAAGTCAAAGGAGGCATAAATCGAAAAATTAAACAGTTCTTTTGTGAATTATAAAACTAAGGCCTACACATTATTATCTTTCACGTGCAAAAAGAGTTTCATACGATGATTTCTTGCAAAGTTTTGAATGATCAAAGTTTGACAGGATTGTAAGTTGTGGGGAAAACTGAATTTGAAATTGCTTTTTAAATTGTATTTTTGAACATTTCTTAATCATATATCTGATTTTAATGTATAGTATGAAAGTCGAATGCTTAAACTGTATGTTTTTACATAAACAAAATATTCAATAATTTGGCTTTTTTATTTCTGCTTATCTTGGAAAACTAACTTTGCGACTTGTGTCTCCATTGTCTTGGTGGCTCTGCCAAATATTATTGATAGGTTGGGACTTAATGTCTGAAGTTGTATTAGGGCGATTTTGCAAATTTACGAAATACAACAACGAAAACGGATACACTTACATTTTGCAAAGTTGCTATGTATTAAAGCATTTATCAAATTTCAACTACGAATCGTTGATAATCGTCCTAAAATACTGACCAACTGTGATAGATATTTAAGGTGTTCATTCCAAACGTTACAAGAATTTATGACGTATCGTTTTTGTATTTCGTGAAGTTGCGAAACCTCACTATTAAACTGGCTAATAATTTTAAATCCAACTAAACCTACATACATACATACATCATTCTTTATTGCCACACTGAATTATATATACATACAATTACAAAAGAAAACTTACATGACAAAAAGACCAAAAAGAAGCTTTCGCTTGTTGGGTTTTGGCCTTTACATATAACATACAATTAAAGTAATGAGTTGATAGAGGATACGCAATAATAGTAACAACAATAAAAAACTAATAACAGTAAATAAGTACATAAAATGAATAACGTCACTGTATAAAAAAAATGTAACAATACAAAATATATATAAAATATGAGGCACTGATACTGTACAATATTAAAGATTAATCTTTAGCTAATAAATATTCTTTGATTTTAAATGAAAATGTTGTCTTTGATGAAATTGATCTCAGATCTATTGTTAAATTGTTCCATAATTTTGGGCCTTGATAAATAATATTGTTTTGAGCAAGAGAAGTGCGCAGTTGAGGAATTACTAAATTAAATGGGTTGTTAAATCGGGTATATTTAGAATGAGATACACATTTAAAATACAAATCAATTGTATGTGGCAATCGAGAATAAAATAAGTCTGATATAAATTTCAGCACACATAATTCATACAACTTAAACATATCTAAAATATTGAGGTGTTTGAACAAAAGCTGGGAATGAGCTCTAAAATCAGGAAAGGTAACACATCGAACGTACATTTTTTGAACTTGAACAAATAGCACACGTAAAAACCGCCCACAAATATAGACCGACATACAGACTGACTAACCAATTAGCCAATGGAATGACCAAACCATTTCTAACCTAAGGTCGTGTTTCCGCGTGAAGTTTTATTCGATTAATTTTATCTAATCGAATCAATTTTAAAATAGGATCTGCGCAAACTCAATACAGACCATAATGCACTGTGAGCCCACTAACTTCCGGTGATTTCTCTTTTCGTCGCGTGGCATCCTGATGAAACTGTGGGTAAAATCGCGCTGAAATCATCGCCAAAACAAGAAAAAGGTAAAACATTATCGCATTTAGGTCAATTATCGGATAATTATCGGTATACAATCGGATAATTATCGGGTTTTTTTTTTCCTGCGGAAACGCGGCCTAGATCTCAAACGAATTGGAATAATTAGGACTTAAAAATAGCATTATTAACAGGGCGCAGCATACCAATATTTGTGCCGTACCGGTAATTATGTTATAGAAAACAATATTTAAGTGTGACTGAACAAGTACATGTTCACGGAAGAATTTAGAGGGGGTTCGATGTGATGACATCCATGTTTCAATTTGCAGTTGCAATTTTCTCATTTCAGCCAAAACAATATTGGGGATGCGGCATGTGTAAACAATAAATCTTAATTATTTCCCCTTTCCAAAATTGCTGGATCCGTCTCTGGTGGAACGAACAAAATGAATATAATTAAAAACGTGTGTACTATTCTTTGAGCATCTAGAGATGCAAATTATACAAATTTCGCAACCTCAATCAAAGCACTGAACCGTAGAATTTCCAGATCGAATTCATCCCCACTCCTCTTGTATTTCAGCTGGAGGGTAAAAAAACAATACTATATCTCACCGTATTCCGAATGAGACTGTAGGTGTTGGACCGCAAATCGTAACATCAACGCAAAACGTAATAATCAGCACAAAATCATAAAATCAACGCAATTCGTAATAATTTTTTGTTACGAAAAAAGCCG
>JAOTQE010080592.1:0-15751 GCA_025631205.1 Nesometra sesokonis
TAGTTTTAACCGATGAAATGATCCATTCAACTTGGCTACGCCTCGTTGAATGGATCATTTCATCTTTCACCAAATGAAATATTCTGTTTATCGCACTCATAAACATTCATTATTTGTATATTATGAAATTAGGCCATATTGACCAGTTCAATACTATAGTATTGAACCATGCATGATCAATATCCAACCTCCCATGTTGCTGTCACCTGATTTTGCCATGTGACAATTGTTTATCTGTGAAACCAGATGAGCATATGGGATGCAGCAGATGTTCTCCTGCATCATGGCAAACACACGCTAAGCCTAGAACCACCCTTGAAAATCTGCATTTTTTCACAATTGACTATGAAAAATTATAAAGTTTTAAAGATAGCTATAACAAAGCTACCAGAATTGCTGTTAATGTTTTCTGTGAATATCTGTAAAAGAATGACATTAATTTTAAGTTCGGAATACGTAGGCCAGGAGGGGCATAGCTAGCCTAACATAGGCACAGGCCTAGTCCTAATAAATCTGAACATGCAAGTAAACTAATTGAATAATAATCATACCATTTAATGACTATTCTCTGGAGATACCGAAAAATATTGTACTTGCTGTGAAAAAATATTGAACTCATCTTTGACTTGTTTAATATTTTAACATACAATATTTTTTGGTATCCGCTTCAAGAACATTCAATTTGTTAACATGTTAAAGTGTTAAAAAGCACAATATTTTAAATGAAGTTTTTAATATCAACTTCATTCATAAAGACAACCCTCACTGATGTAATGTTGTGACCATGATAATTAGATATTTATGGCAGGATGCTGATTGTGATAATCTTTTTAATCTTTGTGACCGATTAATCTTATGGAGAAAGTATCCCCCAATAGATCTCTTAATCCAATTGTCTCCATGGGAAGTCATGAGGATAGGTATTTCAAGGGTTAAGTCCTTCATGTTTTATTATACCTGGATGGATAGAAAGTACTTTAAATAAAATTACAGAGAATCTTCTCATTTCAGGGACATAGCCAGCATGTGAAGACGAGGAGGTCGCCTCTTATGAAATTTTCAACATTATGTTTTTTCTCTGAAATATAGTTATATAATATATACTGGTCCTATAATATTGGCCTAGGCCCCAGCCTTGAATCATCTGTTTTTCTATTCTGGCAATGGCCCTGCATTTAACCCCTTCAGACATGATGTTTACAGCCCACTGAGACCTCTTTAGTCTAACATTAGGCCCTAGGTCACAATTAATGGGATTTGTGTGATGTTTCACAACTTCTTTAAACCTTTAACTGTCTTCATTGGAAAGTAGGCTATTATTGTTAAATACTGACAACAGAAAAGTAATAAAATAATGTTTGCAAAGTGTTAATTATATATATAGTGTTAATTATATATTATATATGTTATAAACTTGGATAAGTAAAAGAGTAAAATGAGAAAATGATCAATAATTAAATATCAGGTGGTTATATCATCCTCCACTGCCTGAATTAATAGTACTAGGTCTGTCTAATTATAACTTTATGAGAAGGTAAACTTTACAAGGACACTAATGTGAAAACATGTGAGATGATGTTTTGTATGTCACTTTCCAAGATAATGGTGAGATGTCAATTTTTGATGACAAGGAATGTTATAAGGCAAAGTATGATGACATTTCATATCCTCCAAGCTCTACGTTGTTCCTACAGTAGCAAGTCTTAAATCGTTAAACCTTTGATATTCATTTGCTGTCTCTCCTAACCTCTAAGCAGTTACGAACAATAGGGACCAGCGATAAGAAACAATAGTTTGTGTGGAAGCTATGAAGGGAAGGGAACTGAGAAAAAAAATCTACCAAGAAACGTCTGAAAAATCTGATAAAATCGCATAAAAAAAAATACAGAGCATGCATTAATAAACGAATTTGCATGCTCAGTTAATTATTGATGTCCCATGATGCCGAACGAGTCTTGGGACATTTCAATAACTTGCAAAATAATATTCTTAGCGCCTGATCTGCATTTATGAATTACAGAAAGCTGTTAACTGAGAGTTCCCCATGGCCAAACGGTGTACTGGAAAATACTAACCAAAACATGCTTATAGTAACAGTTTTGATGTCAAAGACGTTCTTTTTTTGTGATGAAAAAACAGTTTTGTTGTGCTTTTAAGCAAGCAATATAATGGTACACTCACTTTAACCTGCACTAAATCTAACATTGGTATTGGGTCCATCTGGACATGAACGTAAGCCCCGCTATAGCCAGTCAAAGGTACACGCTCATCGTCATTTACAAACACTCGTCCATGATCAACGTTGAGCCCATCAACCTAAAGAAAAAATTAATTGTAACAGTGTTAATAATAATGCCAATGACAAAAAAACAATAGTACATCTTATAATATATTGTGTGTGTAGTCAATTTTAATTATGAATCTTCAATAGGCAATTGTATCAATTGATGAAAAGTACCTGTGAGTTTAATAATACTACTATAATAATTAATTGAATTTCAAAATATGTTATTTCAGCACACATTAACTGCTTCCTTGTGCATGCAAAATGGGAAAGGTGACAGAACAATGTTCTACTGTATTTACCATACTTTTGCAGGGGCAGATCCAGGAACCAGCAGAAGGGGGGGGGGGGGCGCTCCGAATGGGTGTGGTTCCGGTTTGATTTTAACAAGCAAAAAAAGTGTTATTTCCCCATTTTGCATGTTTTGGATGGCCCATTTCTATGTCTATATTTTATTTTTAGGGTCAATTTTGAACCCAGCACTCCTAATAGGTTGGGGGGGGGGGGGTGCAAATACATTTTGGTGATAATAGGGACCCCCCACCCCCTCTGCACCTGCTTATATATCAACAGGAAACCATTGGGCAGGAATTGGTAATTGAAATATCTTGATCGGGATCCACATTGCATACGGACATTGCTTTCATCAAATAACAGATACAGACGGTACTTTATTTCATTAGGAAATTACAATGTCATGGGATTGCATCGTTTAGAAATGGCGAAATAACCACAAAGAGACAATAAATACAAAACAATCTATACGTGAAAATATTCATTATAGAACCTAATCCCACTTGGAATAAAATAATTGCGATATCGGTCAGTGCATGTTGTGGACGATCTCAGTCCACCACTCCTTTCAGTGACGCTTGATGCAATTACAGAATTGAGAGGATGGGAAGAATCTATCATTTTAGTAAGATTCGTCAGTCTTTCGTGATAAACTGAATTTACCAACGGCACCCACTGCCCCACAATTTTTTCTGCCATCAACTACTCAAATTGGTCAATGGCTGACCATGAGATATGAACCATCACTCCTCATACTCCTATCAAGTAAAAACTTTGAAGAAACAAGACTGTTGGCTAGACCTTAAAGATCATGGATCCTATGAATTATTGAATGGGTTGATTGATAGATGCATAATTCATAAAGAAAATATTATCCTAATTATAGCACTTACAACGGGATGCACTGCTTATTTTCAATATGTCCTTGTAGACCATTATTACTATTAACAATAGTATGGTATTTTTCTATTTTCAACTACAAGTCTAAATTTGTTATTGTTGCATTCAATTGAAGCTAGGTATTAATCAAAATGAACAAAGGGAGACAATCATTTCCTTAGTTCTTTTCTTAAATTATAGCAATATAGATTTTTAAGTGCAATGCAAGAGTATGCCTGAGGCTCAACTAGTTACATATTTAAAATAGGCTTACTAGAGACTAGAGGATGGGTAAGATAATATAAAGGGACGAATCCATGATTCAGCTAAAGGGTGGGAGAGGTTGCCAGGGTTTAAGCTGCCACTAGCTAAATAGTCAAATCCTAAGCCAAAGTTGAATTTGGCTAACATTTTAAATTCCAAATTAGCCAAAAAACTAGTGAATTTTAACCTAAACTTTTTATATAGCACTATTTTGACAGGTATTGGCTCATTAAACTTGAATTTGGCTTATCAGTTTAAAGCTGAATTAGCCAAATTGCTGCAAAATTATTCCTTCCAGCTTAATCACTGGGTTGCTCGTATTATAAGGGATAAGGGGAGCGCAACTTATTTTGGAATGCATCGCCCTCACAAATCTGCCCCTGATACATTCACTCACCTCCAAAACCTGGCCAACCTTTCATCCATCCATTTTTTTCGGATTTCTGGACAGTTCGGTTTAGAGAGTCAAATTTACCTGTATTAGTTTCATGATTTTGGGAGTTTCAGAAAGGATCCGGTTTAGCATGAAACTTCCCTTTAAAAAGAATAACACCCGCCAACTAGGTAGACCTACCATGTTATATTACTAGGAAGATCTTCCTAGAACCACAAAAAACTACCTAGTAACTAGGTAGTAAATTTGTTGATGTTATGATATCTTAAGGTCAATAAGTATTTGATTGTTATGATGTCAGTTCTAATTAGTCTGAAGGTCTATTAATTTGTGTGTCTGTTTTTGTCCTATATACTTGTGGCGGATTTCTGATCATATACTTGGTAGTCTTCCCTTGATAGAGGAGCTGAGCTGGTGATTTGTGTGTTTTGGTTATAATCGGATAATATGTTTAAGTGGTAGATAGGTAGCAAGACTGGTGTATGGTAGTATTCATAGGGTTAACCCTGTTAACTACCTTTATCTACCTTGTTACTACCATTATCTACCATGTTAACAGAATTATTTTTTTCAAAGGATTGGTTTTGGGAGAGTTGACCGTACTATAATTATTACATATTTTCAATATCAATATTATTTTTCTATAACCTTTTGTTTTCAATAATTTGCAAAGCACATGCAGTATTATTTACATAGTCCCTTGCCAATTATTATCACACGACCATATTATAATTTATATTTAAAATCAATTTTATTTGATCACAACGTTCAATTATTAAAGTGCATTGTACTATTTTGAAGCGTAATATTCATAGCAATCTACATGATTAAGCTTTAGAAAGCTGCAATTATCATCAGTCATATTCACAGTCTCTATGTTCTTGTTTAGTCTTACAAAAATTAAAGACCATGACACACATTTTAAAATAGTTATATTAATTTAAATGTCCTTCACATTTGTTTTAAGATGTTCTTTCAATTAATTAAAAAAAAGTTGTTTTGTTTGTAGGTACAAGTCAATGACATGACAGATATATTTACTCGAAAATTAAAAAAATTCAAAACCATTAATTTTGAAATTAACTTGTTCATATTAGTGTATTTAGAAATTGTTTAATAAGATTTTTAAACTGAAAAAAATGACCAAAATTATAGAGGCTGACAGCTTTTAAATAAATATTTGCTCGCTCGTTTTTACCATTAATAATGTTCCAAAATTAGGTAAATATTTGTATTATATTCTATTTTTTTTTGAGTGGACTGATCATAAATATATATTTCTTCAAACATTTAAGCAAGTTTTTTAAAAATATTTTTTGTAATATTATTTAACAATATTTTAAATACCTTGAATTGTCAAGAGGTAAAATTTGGTGTTTTGACCTAACATCAAATAGTTGCTGCTGATTGGTCAATCATCCCACAATTCATTGCAAGCAAATGGGAAAAGCTGAAACGAGTTCAACTATCCTGATTTTTTTTCAATGAAATAGGACGACTACAAACCGCCATCAATGACATGTAGAGAATCCCATAGTGATTGTATGGAAACAGGTTCAGTTAAACTTTATTTTATCATTAGTAGTTTAATGTGTATATACCTGAGTTATAACCTTCATTTCGGTAGGCTGGCTACAGCGTGATATCTGAGTGTAGACTTTGAACTCGTATCCACGAAATTGAACCGTGCAATTCGAAAGAAGTTTCTTACTGTCATGCTTGCAATTTCCTTCATTCAACTCTCTACTGTTGGCTGTTAAAACAAAATTACAGTAAATAAAAACTTGTTAATCATATTTATTGTTAACATTATTTTGTAATCTATCATAATTATGGTTTTCTTGACACTGTGTAACAGTGTACAAAAATGTATGGAACCCAAAAATTATGTCATCTTCAGGAATGACGATTCCTGATGATCAACATAATCTATGTTAAAAATTGAAGAGACGAGTATTTAAAGTAAATTAAACTTTTATTTTAACCTTTTCACTGCGTGCCCCCGGTACTACCGGGGATAATAAAATGTTGTTAAACGGCCTTCCCCCGGTACTACCGGGGATAATAAAATGTTGTTAAACAGCCTATCTCATGTACTACTGGGGGTATGGTAAATCGTTACTTTAACATACTTGGCTATTGCATTATGATCCAGCGTAAAAATGTATCCTATAAACATTTCTTAAAGTATTTTTTCACAGATTTGATGAAAAATTGAATAAAAATGGATGCTATGACATCATAATTATGCAAATTTCCAAACATATTGCCCACCCTAACACACAAAAATAAGTTTGAAATAATATCGTTTAGTATTTTTTGAAATTTACTTAAAAATCACCTATTTTTCATACAAACATGTCCCGCACATAGGTGGGACTAACACCCAGCAGTGAAAGGGTTAATTAATTTCTATATTTAAATCTATTTTTTTATAATTTTTAAAGAGAATAATTGAATTCTGGCTTGAATTTAATAGCAGGTTTCAAGGCAAACCTTTTATCCACCTGGTTAACTCTCAACAGAAATACTTGAAAAAAAAATTAATCAATTTAGACAATTGCTAAAGCAAATACATTTATGCATGGGGTCAGTCTAAATAGCTTGTTTGGTTATTTCAAAACAAAATTCTTGAGAAACTTTATGAGATGACGAGGAGGCTTATTTAAAGAAATAAAAAATACTACACTTAATATCTAATAGATTTTGTTCATCGGAACATCTGAAATTTAATGCCAAAAATGGTGGATTCAGAAACATTGAAGTAAATCCCTTACAAATTCAATTTGAAATTTAAAACATGAATTGGCAAATTATCTTTGCAGTTGGTTTGCATTTCAAAATAAATAAATCCCTGTTTTGTTTTGATAAAATTTCTACTAACAGCCACAAGAAATGTTAGGGGTTACTTTACAACCAGAGGGAAAATATTCAAGGTTTTATAAACAGGATTAAAAAAAAGCATCATAAGAAATTCATAACAGGTTTTAAAGCAAAGTATTATAGGTGTAAAAACCAGGTTTAGATAATCCTGAGATTTGATTTGAAAGACATTTTCAGGTAAAAGTCTATTGAGAGGCATTCAAATGGTAAACGTCCAGTCTTATATAAATATAATTAGGAAAAACCATCAAAAGAAAAATTATAAGCTTCAAAAATAATAGTTTGCAATGTTTACACAAAGTAGAATCGGGATTTAAATGTGTATTCATCAGAGTTAAGCTAATAATAAAAGAAGTTTTGTTTTGTTGTGATGCCTAAAGTAAACTTACAGATTGAGTTGCTATCGATTGTAACAATCTGAACACTTAGGTATAAACAAACTCCCAAAATGAGCAATACAGCGTCCATGTTGCTGGATTAAGATCTCATCTGGCAAACAGGTTGTACTTTTGATTCATTCTATCATGGTTTCCTATGGAAATAAAAAAAAATATGACAAAACTAAAGTTTATCTATCATTAATAAATTATTGAAATTGAGTACTTTGCTTCCACTAAAAAAAAATCATTAAAAATAATGATTAAATAGGACATACAAAACTCCAAAACCAGGCTCGATTAATATGGGGCGCTTTCGGCTTTTATATTATATGCGCTACCTTCTAAATATTTCCCCAAAAATAGAATTTAGGCAAGATGCAGACCACTACAGCATGACATAGTCAAAAGATATATGAATAACATTTTTTTTCTTGCTAAATTTGAAACCCTGAACACGCCCAACCGGCTGAGAATTTTGTGCCTCTCTTTCGCACGATCCTTCATCCGACCCTGAAAACTGACCCTCAAGAAACTGAATGTAATGGTAAATGAAACTTTTAAAGTCTCAAAATCATAAAACCAATGCAAATTGATTTTCCCTAAACTTTACTCTATGGACAACTGTACAAAATGAATGGAGTGAAAGATGGCCAGTATTAGGGGAGTTAACTTTTTCATACCATCAACCATTCTCGTGTTTTTATTGGGCAATCTCTGATTAGGTATTTATCATATCATACCATGGCTGTGGACTAAGGCACAGTCAGTAAGCAACAGTTAGAGAGTTGCATAGCAACTAGTTTAGAGACAGTTGTTTATCAGTGTACAATGAAGTCTGTGCCTGTGTTGAAGTGCAGATTTTAAAAATTAAAATCATCTAAAAATGAGTAAATTTAATATGGTATGATAAAATCGTTATTAGGCTCAGTAGCGTGTGATACGAATTAAATCAGTCCTGAACTTTGTATCAGGCTTGGGCTATCGCCTTCGTGGTACAATTCTTTGAACCATATCCAGGGGTTCAGCCAGAGGGGGGTCAGGACCCTCCCCACTTCCCAAGTTTTGAGAAAAAAAAAATTTTCCTAGTAAAAAAGTTATAAGGTGAAGAATATTATAGTATAGAATGCATTTTAAACCAGCCATCGTTAATAATGCAGACTGAAACTTAACTTCGCATAATCTATTAGTCTATTTCAATTAAAAAAAACGGGGAAATGATGTTTTTTTTAATTTTTTTAAAATTTTTTGGTCATCAAAATCAAACCGGCAACCACGCCCACCCGGACCTCCCGAGTTCCCCCGTCGGGCAAATCCTGGCGCCACCACCGCTGACCCCCCTTTCATTCCATCCTGGCTGCGCCCCTGATATCACATGTGTATCATACATGTCAACATTGCCGACTAGAAAAAAAAACCTTCAGAGATACAGTATCATGGAAGTGTGCAATTAAAGGTTTCTTGATCCTCACACCCCATTCATGGCCAGAGCATGTAACTGTATGCAGATCTAGCAACTACGCAAGTCATTACTCTCAGTATATGTAGTCTCAAACATCCAACCAGAAAGCTCACTTTGAATTACATCCACATTGTGAGGCAATTGAATAAAACATTTGGTAACATATTAAGGTTTTTCATAGATAGAAGGTGTGTCTGCTAAAAAATACATACTAAGAAATATGCAATTTTTATTTGTAAAACAAAATATGGGAGAAACCAGGGCAATGGAAATTGGTTGCGAGTCAAGTAAAAAAAAAAAACGGGAATCTTCAGCTAAAAACGGGAGTGTAGTCAGTGTAGTCATGTACTGCACTCACTCAAATTAGAAAATAAAACACTCTGTTGCATTACTGCTTCCAGTAAATTTATTGCGTAATATAACTATTTCTCATTGATGAAATTAATAATTATATATTAAAAAAATATTTTAAATTCCAAAATTTACAAATTTTCAATGTGCATATGTAATGATGTTTTAAACCAATAATTTCTACTTACCGGTAGTATTAGTCTACCTCCGAGTCTTGATGATCTGTATATTCTGGTTTTATATAGCTTGTATCTGTAGTTAAAGTCTAGCGTCTAGCTCCCACCTCCTTAACCTCAAGCAACACACTGGCTTATGACACCTGAATGAGCTCAGCTGAGTGATCCATCATACAGGCTGCAAACCTAGCCTACAGGCAAAGAATAAAGAGATCTAACAATGACCTCACTCACATAATTCATTTATTGATCACTGTTTATAAAACTTATTGATTAAGTTCGGAGCTTAGTGCAAACAATAGTATAAGAGCGTCCCGTTCGCATAACGCCAGATGATTCGCTGTATTTGTTGATTTAGTGTGTCAATATTAGTATTAATGATCTATTCGTTTATAATTTACATTGACTATGCATGCCAATCAGAAAATTAAAGGGAAATATTAGCATGGATTATCTACCTTGACTATTAAATTTAATCACAAAATACAATTGTTGCAATGAGAAGGAAAATACTGTATTACAAACATGTATAAACATTTGATAATAATAAAATTTAACTTAATGTTATAATAATAAAATTGTATAATTTATTTAATAACATTAATTTAACAATAACTATTTTCATATAATCTTGGCTAAAAATTTCAAAATATGAGATTATAACAAGATTTTGTGTTTTAAAAAAATGTCAAAAGAAATTGGTATTCAGCTAAATTATGCTTTAATTTGATTTTTAAAAAAGCTATTTAGAAGAACCAAAATAAATTTATTCCGAATTACAGGACAACATATTAGAAAAAAAAACACATTATATATAGAAAAAATATACATTAAAAAATATCATGAATAAAAAAACCTATTATTTTTTTCTAAATGATTATCAATTACAGTATAATTATGTCAAGATATATTTATTTGAATTTAATGCAAAGATTTAGCTCTCTCAAATAATGTCTGGGAATGAAACAATTACAACACAACAAATGCATCTTACGATGGCAAGGACGAATGTTTTAATTCAAAAAGTTGTTTTTAAAATACACGAATTTAGCAAATTTAGGGATAAACTGACTCTTTAAGTTAGTAGAACATGGTTGATCCAGTTTTAATTTACATTTACATACATAATTTTAGCTATAAGCCACAAATGAGGACTGCATTAGTCAACTCAGCAGAGCTAAGTAGTTATACTACCCAATAAACACTGTTTCCAGTGTGTTAGTTCATTCTATTGTACAATAGGGCATAATAAGGATATTATTTTAACTTTGTATTATAACTTCTACATTTCTACTGATTTATAACCACATTTTCAAGCTCTTTGCTTTTTCATTGATTTAGCAAAAATCTTTTTACAAGTACTTTTTTAACAAAGATTTGTTATAAAATTCAGGCTAAAACCGACAAACCTTCTTGAAGTTTATAAATATTTCGAACATTATTACTTACAGTACGAAAATACAATACTGTATTTGGAAATCTGCAGTATTTTTTAACGGTCAAAAAAGATGTCCAATACAAGATTCAATGTTCTGTTCCATATCTTTAAGCACTTGTCATGCATTACATTCCTTAGCAGCAAGGCCTCTCACACTGAAATTTACCCCCTCATTTTAATGTTCCCCATAGAACCCACTTGAAACCCTTAGATTTTCACATACAGTAGGCACTAGTTCTTTTGAATGGAATACATTATACTACCCGTCAGTTTACAACATTCTCTCTGTTTAAATCACTCCTGAAAACTCACCTTGCTTACATAAATTTCATTTTTTTTACCCGTGAGACTTTGATAAAGTGTTACTATGTATTTGAGGCATGTCATGGCAAAACCATCAAGTTGTAGGATAATTGAAAATTGAGTTTTTGTGGTAGCTTGTTATACTTTTTGCAAGCTTTAAAATGTCAATTTTCAGAATTGGACATCTACAACTGAAGTTATTGGACAAAACATACAAAAACTCCTTTGTATTTGTTTAGATTTCCTGTTGTTTATTTGCTTATTTCTCAATAACTTCCTGTGCGACAACTTGGTAGTTTTGCCACGACTAGCCTCATTTTTACAATTATTTATTACTATTATTGTCCAAAGGTTAGTGTAGTATAAACTGTAGTCTTCAAAAAACTATTTCAATAGATGAATTTATAATTATTTAGATATTTATTTGGATATCCATTCTTTGTCCTCTTCTTCATCTATAACAACGTGTGTTCAATGAACCATGAATGACTAAATCGAAATGAAATAGACCGGTTTAATTCCATAAGTAATTATAAATCATTCCGTGGAAAATAACAAAGCTGTTGATTAGTCAGTTACTGAGCTGTCAGTGTTATTGGGGTGTAAATGTGTAAAATTGATAGAGAAGTGTGATATTCACATCAGTGCGTTTACAGTAGACTTACTTTGCAAAACAAAAAGCGGTTATGAATGAAACACACTTTTACAGTAATCTGATTTATTTACACTGTATTCTCTCACCACAGGTAAAAATGGTAAAAAATAATAAATAACTACAAAAATTGAAAAGTGAGAAACAAAAAATTAATTACCAGAGGCCATCAATTAAAATGGATGTCATTTGATATTCACAGTTATTAGTCAGGTATACTTTGGATAAACAAGCAGTTGCGATCATAACACATTTTTGTTATGATATGAAATTCTATATGGTATAAAATATTACATAAAATAAAAACATGAGAAACAAAATATTTTGCAGTGATAGGAGGCCGTAACAATGCAAAAAAAAAAGAGACGATTCACTTTGTACTGATCTACAATAGTTTAACTCAGGGTTTAACCAATACATACAAAATAAACCTCTGGCTATAATTTCAAAATTGGATAACATAGAATTGTACATTTGGCGACAAACGGACAGGGACAAATGTTCACTGAACATAATTTTAATTTATAAGAATTTAGGTTGCCAGAGCTCCCAAGTTAGGAAACCAGAAATCCTGGAGATTTTGTTAACCAGCAGTTTTTAACTGTTTTTGGGTAGTATATGGGCATCTAGAAGTGAAGTTTTTCTTGTATTATGTATTTAGTAGTTTTCCATTTGTTCCGTCTTGCTTTACGACCTATTTTGTAGGGAGGAGAATCATGCACGTCCATTGTACTGTTGTAAATTATACTGCTGTATATTTCTTTTCTTTTAAATATTATATAGATCTTTTTATATTTTAAGCATAGGCTTGTTTATGTCATTGTTTTAAACATTTGACACTTTTGGTACATGTAATGTGTAAGAATGATGAGAATAATAAATTGAATGAATTGAATATAATGGGTTGTGTATCACACTGAAAATAATTCTGAGGATGTACCAAAATTAATCAATCAATCGAACAATCTTTAATGAAGATTGTGTCTAAATTAATCAATAACAAAACAGGTCCATATGTCTATTGTATGTCAAAATAAACACAATACTAAGATCATCAGTAAATTAAAATAATTTCAGTTATAAATACTAAACAATACAAATTCCTGTGAAATTAACTTTCACGCTGCTGGTAACAGATTGAAATTGTTGTTAAAATAAAAATACAAACACAAATTATTCTTAGCTCAACCTTCAATTTCACTAATTTACAATAATTAACAAACATAATTAACAATGAGAAGTGTTGTTCATTAAGTGGTATATAAATGGAAGATTGATCACAGTAATACATGAATGCATATCAAGGTCAACAGATTATCTATCTGCACAATTTATCAGAGAGGATCTCATCATGATGATTAACCATGCAGATCTAGTGCAGTTAATTTGTAACAGTTGGACCTCTGTGCGGTCACCTCTCATAGGGCCTGTTTCTAGTAAAAACACACAAAATAATCAATTAAAATTAATCAGTATTTTTATAAGTGTCCTTCAGTCTACCCGTGTTGCAACTTTTTTTTCATCTCAGTGAAATCGGTTAAATACGTCACCATTACCCATAAACGAAGAGCTCTCGATTTTGGAATGAGTTGGTTGGATTCTCTCGCTAGTTTGTTTGCATTTATAACCCCAATAGAATAGAATAGAATATGTTATTGTTAGAAATACTATTTTTATTATCGACAATAAACCAGCCACTTAATTCTCAACATTAATTTAACGACACAATAATGATATTTTGTCATTAATTATGCCAAGCCGAGGCGCAGCGTGGCAGAACGTGACGGCCTAGGCTTAGCTATACTTCGTTTCATTAAACGAAACGGATGATAGACTGAATAGGTAGGCCCCATGGAGAGATAAATTTTAAAGAATTCTCTTGTTAAAGACACTACAAAAGTTCACACTCAATAAGCGAAGCAAACCGAAGCTAGGCCTATGCTGTTGTTTTGTTGTAGAGTAGTGTCTGTGATTTGACCGCGAGGTCACATAATAATAGGTATTTTTGCGTTGCTGCTAAAAAGTGGACCACGATAATCGATTATTTGCCGTTCCAACCCTCAATCCATAGCGTGTTTTTAATCGGTATTTTTTTAATCGATTTTTTCAAACTGGTCCCATTTCTACTGCCTGAAACTAATCGATTTTTAAAAGAATTGATTTTGAATTGATTGATTTTTTTAATTATTTCTCTCCACTAGAAACAGGCTCATAAGCAGACATGTCCCACATGAGACACATTTATTTAAAAGCTTGTTTTGTCTACCTACAATCAGTGCATTTGAGACCCCTTGTACGTGAACCTCCGTAAGTGGGTGCAGACACTTCTGATCTTTAAAATTTTGATGTTTTCTATTCAGACAATTACATCATTACAATAATGGCTAATTAAGTAATCATTGATAATTTATCAATGACATTTATTTTAGTTTTTCATTTTTCAAACATAAAATTACTACTGAGAGAACAAAATAAATGGATATTACATGCCTTATTTTATCAGATTTCATAAACTTTCTCATTTACAAACAGACGGAGGGGTATGTAAAAGGGAAGACTGACGGTATGATAAAAAGTTTAAATTTCTCAATTATTTGATCTGGCATATTGTTTACCCATCGCAATTAAACATTGAAGTGTGAGTAAATTACAATGTACAAATATATATTGTAAATATTTGTATGCATCTGTTGGCACTAGGCAAAGTGCATAAAAAAATCAGTTAAAACATTTACATATAAACCCAACAGCCCAAAATATTACAAAACATCCCATACAGTTCAAAAGCTACTTAGTAAAAACATTGATAACACATTAGAAAATGATTTTTATTATTATTAATACTTATTAATACAAAACTAGAGCGTACAGCATTGCACTGTCTGGTTGAGGTAAGGTGGGAATAGTGGGCAAAAAGGTAGTTTTTTAAAAATCCTTGATTGGCGGCCAAGCCATGTGACATGGCGTGTCTATTTTCGAACTTGTCGGTCTGGTTACTAGTATGGTAAGGAGTGTTTCCAAATTTGAGAAAGTTTTGAGGTTTGGTATGGAAGTAATCGCGAGAAAGGTGTTTCTTGATAAATTCAACATGGTTGGCAGCCAAGCCATGTGACATGGATGCCCATTTTCGAACTCGTCCGAGATATTTACCTAAGTCGATCCTGAAAATTTGGTGAGGATATCTTTTGTGTCTCTCAAAAGTTATCGTACAATAAGCAAAAAAAAAAACTAACAACAGATGGAGATAAAATTAATACAGTCCGGAAAACTTTGTTTTATGTGTTACTTTTTACTGTACTTTGTTTTATGGTAGAAAATTAATGCAGCCAAAATAGTTAATCATATCATACCATTTATGGGGCTAGCGGGGCATAACATCTCAGCCGGACAGGCTAGCCCTAGGCTACACTATCTCTACAGTAGAGTACTAGCCTTCCTAGCTAGTCAGAAGCTAGGCCATGAAGATGAGGGCCCAGCCTAGGCCTATCTTACAACAAGCCAAAGTGAAAAAGAAAACTATGCCTACTAGGCCTATATAGCTAGCCTACCTAGGCCTAGGCCCTAGGTGGCTAAAAAAAAATGGAGCGGCCTAGGCCTAGCCTAGGACTAGGCTAGGTAATATAAGTATAATATAATTAATATATTATGAACATACTCACACAGAAGGACAAGGGGATTTCCGGACAAGGTTTTTTGTACCTAGTATCAGAGAGTAATAGTTATTACTGTTATTAATGTGAACATCAATATCACTAAAGTAAACAAACTACCGCTCTTAGAGGATGGGGGGTGGGGCCTGTTTATGGGAGGAGCTATATGCAGAGGGCGCACTTCAATTTTTGCACAGCAGCGAAGCTGTCACCGTCACACTGGTAAACACGTAGACTTGAACGAGCCTCGGTCTAGGCCCTAACTTATATCAAAGAATATAAATAGCACAAGAATGAGCACACGCGACGGTTCGCGTGTTTTAGAATGGAACGCTCAAAATGGC
>JAOTQE010080603.1:0-15746 GCA_025631205.1 Nesometra sesokonis
CAAAACGCTTGTAAAAACGCACAAATGGAATCATATAAAACGCAATCGCAAACCGCAGCCGCAAACGGAGCCGCAAATGTAATGCGTAAATGGATTCTGCCCTTAAAAGCAGATTACGATCCATGGTTGGAAACTGATATTGCATGAATTCTTCAGGCCATAGGATTGGTATTGAACCGTCCCAGAAATAATGTACTTTATAAAAAGTGAATCATCTAAACACTGCTTCAAATCCTGTCTCTCACCCATATAATAACATATCGTTAATTATAAATGTTTCTGGTGGTTGACCGACAAATGCAACAACACTTTCTAAACATGTTCCAGCACCTAATGTGCCCAATTTATGTTATTTAATTAACTTTGTTCTCATTGTTTGAAACTCATAACATGTGTTGGTACAATTTCAAGTTAGTTAAATCTTTATGTTATTAGCAATTTATAGTAGTCGCATTTTTGTAGATTGAGTTCAAACATTTAAATTTCTATGCAGTATTCAAACTGTTTTCTTAGTAACACACTATTAAAAACTCTCTTATTTAAGAGTGTTATTGTTCACTCAATTAGATATAAATTGACCATTTTTTCTAATAAAAACATTTATATTTGTAGAGCAGGGGTCTTGTTGTTGGTAATGTTGTTGCAATATTTTCCAGTTTATCAAAACTGCTGCCTAAGGCGTTTGTTTGAGTTAGTTGTGGCATTTAAAATAGATCCATTGATTGATTTATTTAGAAACCTAAGTGCACACAATTTAACTGATTTATCTAGTTATACAGTTCTTTGTGACATCAATTTTGTTTTTTTGTGGATATGTAGAATTTTATAGATTTTAAAATAGAACAGATGTACTGTACAGGTTTAACTTTAGTTAATAAGCATACTGAGATAAATATAATTGAATGTAATATGCAAATGATAATTTTGAGTTTATAAGGGCGGATCCAGGATCGTGTGAATGAGGGAGGGGGTGCAAAATTACCGGCCAGGCGGGCGTGTCCAGGGTTTCAAATTTAACAAGAAAGAAACCCTGGTATTTGAGTATATTTTGACTATCTTAAGCTGTAGTTGTGTGCAGTTTACATGAAGTCTATTCTTAGAGAGAACATTTTAGAGGCAGCGCATGTAATATAAAAGGGAACGCAAATGTACATTAGATGATATTAGAGGGGGCATGCGCCGGATGCGTACATGAGCTGTATGGTACAGAATATTTACGGAGGTGTATGGGATGTGCAAGGTGTAGCCAACGAGAATAGAACATCCCATCGCCAAATTAAAGATATGGGTGATTTTTTAATAAAGAAATATATATTTAAATTTGATTCTTCTCTTTCTATCTTATGTTTTTGCATTAATTACAATAAAAATACAATTTAATACCATACCTTATATTAATTATGCCCCTAATTTCGGGCTTCCAATCACCGAGGTCGGAACTAATTATGACGTCAAAAAACACCAAGAAAAGCTGTCATTCTCTCATATCTTTTAAGTATTTTTTGTTATTGTATGAAAAAAAAACTTTCTGATTTTTGCAATACTTACTATGTTTATGGCCCAGTATTTATATTCTCCATTTCACTAACTAAGCCTAGGCTAGCCTACTCTTGTATACTCTACTCTACTTTTCTTGTATTAGGCAATTCCTTAAGCCGGGCACTCACCTCGTCGTGCGACGGTGGTACGGCGATCACACGAGTAAACCGTCGCTCCATGTGTGTGTGGTTTCCAGAGGCAATGACAGTCTTATATGCGTCGGCCAACGGTTTTTTGGGTATTTCCATGTTGAATCGCTAAAAAAACTGGACCGGACGGCGAGTAGAAGACTATCATCATGTCTGACAACCACACACACGGGGAGCGATTGTTTAGTCGTCCAACTGTCATGCGAAGCACTGAGTGCCCAGATTTAGACTTGATGACACTAGTAAACATGGGCATGTATCGGGGTTTGTTTGGTTTGTGTCACTGCTATATCAGTCCCATCATTGCACGCAGGCCAAACCACATGCCACATGATTTTTCTTCCTCTGAAACAATAGTTTTCTGCTACCATGCATTAGTAACTCTTTTTTGCAATAGTACTTGTGAATTAATGTCACATGACTTATAAACAAACCATTGAATAGCTTGATAAGTAAAGTGTTGTATAATGGTATAGGGTAAATATTCTGATCTAATGCTATAATAAAAAAGAAAACAACAAAATTAATAACATAGTGTAAAAGTATTAAAATACAGAAAAGGATACCTTTCGAAACAATTACTCTGCACTTGTTTTCAATTTAGTTTTGAATATGTTCAGGGATTAACTAAATGTTTACATTTACTCACTAAATTAGTTTTTTTAAATGAGACCCAAGCCCATGTTGTTAATATTAACTAAAATGTTTGCAATTGTTCATTAATTAATGAATATCATTAATCATTCATTGTATGCATCATATTCACATCCATAGATAGATGAATAGAATATTTTGATGTGAATTCAATAAATCCAAAACTTGTTTTCAATAGAATATATCTAATAATTTGTATTTTACTAAAAAAAAACATTTATATTTTGATTAATTTTGTTTTCTTCATATTTTTATTAAAAACTAAAAATAACTACTGTTACTTAATTTTATTTACAGAGATTGAATATTCATAATTGGTTTTCTACTATAAATAGTTTTTTTTTTTTCAAAATATGTTGGATAGTGTGAGAACGTGATAAATTTAATGTTTGTGAAGATGTTCTGTGAAAGCATTGCCACATCAAAACTCAGACAATTTGAAAAGGTCAAACAAAGCCACTGCTGCTATCGTTCAATTAAACAAAATGTTCAGTCAATAATTTAGTCTGTCTTGTTTAGCAAATCGAGATGCATTATGAATTGGAGAGATTAAAATCAATGAGTAGAATTCTTGATAGGATGGGTTTTGAGGAGTTATTATTAAAAAGGCTTCTGATTTCATCTTTAGCAATCAGGTCATAAAGGGACACCGTTTGAGGCATGACACGTCAAAACCACCAAGTTGTAGAAAAAGTGAAAATTGAGTTATTGTTACTATCATATTATACATTTCATAAGCTTTAAAATGAGGGGTTGATTATGAAAATCGAACATGTATAACTGAAGTTGTTGAATAAAATATACACAAATTTTCTTTGTATTTGTTAATATTTTCTGTTGTTCATTGGCTTATTTCTCAATAACTTCCTGTGTGACAACTTGGTGGTTTGCCACGACTAGCCTCATTTTTGTTAGAAAGAAGTGTCTACTTACGTGAGGTGGCCTTTTTCATAAGTTTAATCCAATAGAGGGCCAAACCTTTTAAAACCAATTATACCTTATTCACAAATTTATTGCTATTATCTTCATCACAGACAATGTTTCTAATTGTTATGTACAGTAGGTATATTATATAAGAAAAAGTTGTTAAAGTAAGTAAACTGTATAAAATAAAGCTGTAATAAGGATTTTGTATAAAATAAACTGTATCTGTTGTCAAAAAATGAAAGTCAAAAAGTGTTCTCAGCCATGAACATGCTTATGAGAGGTACCAAATGCGTTGATTTGATAAGAAAAACAAACATGCTGGGAGTTGGCTGCTTAATAATAATAATATGTGACATTTATATAGCGCTTAATGTCAAAGTCTCTAAGCGCTTCACAATTATTACCCCAGTCATTGGGACAAACACCTATGGAATACAATCCTTTCCATAATGTTGCAGCCGTAATCAGCGCATATGGCATTGTACCTACCAGGTACCCACTTATACTCCTGGATGGAGAGAGTCAACGTGGATAAAGTGTCTTGCCTAGGAACACAGTCGATCAGAGTGAGTCTCGAACCACCGACCTCGGTGATTGGAAGCCCGAAATGCCACCGTACGCCAACTGCTTCCACTGCATATGAGAAGTGTCGGCACATTTTTGTAATAATATAATATAATATAATAATATTTTTGTCATATTCGTCATCACCACCATCATCATCACCACCACCATCATCATCGTCATCATCACCACCACCACCATCATCATCATCGTCACCATCATCATCATATCATCACCACCAGCATCATGACCGCCGCCGTTGTCGTCGTCATCATCATCATAGGTTGTCTGTGTTTTGAGCTTAGTACCTTTGCATATCAGCCAATCAACCCACCTATCCAATCAGTAATTACTTCATGCTTCTTCATTAGTACTACTATCTCATCATTACTAATTAGTGCTGTACTATTCTTCTGTAATACTATCTTCAGAAGCTATACATTTCAGCAGCGCAATTAATTTTCTCATTTTAGGATATAATAAATACCTTCATTCTTAGCTTAACACATACATGGAGAAGAATCAAAATCTGAGAAAATGAAATTGTCCATTCAACGGTTTGAACTAACCATGTAACTTTCCACTTGAAATTCACAAGTAAATCACCCTTTTAAAAGGATTTTTTATTGAAACTGAAAAGCAATACATTAGCGTTGTAATGGAATTCCACTATTTTGTGTTTTAAATAAAAAAATTTATGGATATAAAATATTTTTCAATCAACTCTTGTAATAAATTTTACACCTGCTTAAAAAGCATATTGTAAAAATAAAAACCAATTATGATAAAAGTAATAAATTATTTTTTAGATATTATTACAGTTTTTGGTAGTAAATCATTGCATAATGGTTTCAGTTTTGTAATTGTGGAACGTATATCATTTATTTAATATATAATCAAGGAACTTATAAATAATATATACAACTGACATTGACAGTTCTAACTGCTCTAGTTCATACAGTATGCTCAAATGTCCTTCATTAATGTTTAATGATTTCATTTTTCATTTAACAAATCAATAAAATAATTTATTATGCAATTTTGATGTAGACAGTATTCAATATATTAATATTGCATATTTTAATAATCTATGCTATACTAATGTGAGATTACACAACAAAATGAATTGCACCGTTGGTAAGATCAAATTGAGATAATCACCAAAATAGGTCTGAAGTCAAATTTTTGAGAAATTTAATTTTAATTATGATTACTTTGGTAGTTATATTTCAATGTAATATACTTTTTAGGTGAGTTTTAATGCAGGAAATTGTCCTTCATGCAATTTTTTTTTTAGATTTTTAGCAATATTTGAATTGTATATTTTTAGATTGCTTTATTGGCGATTTTCTCGAAACTATGTTTCCATAAAGGAAAACTTCAAATGTTCATATCTTTAAGTCTACATATCCAATGAACGTCATTTAAAGTGTAAATTAGAGCTTACATTATGTTTTAATAGAAGGTTCCAATAACTCAATTTTAGATTTTCCTACCATAAAACTCATTGGTGAGAACTCACAAATAATAACATTATAAATTTCAGTCATTTTAGAAGGGGTCCATTTTATTTTGTTGTCTCAGAATTGCTTGTTAGTTGATTAAGATTTTAATATATACTATTTTGATCCAAATGGTTTAAATGTACAGTATTAAATAATTGCTGAGGCTTCTACCATTCATAATCTGTTCACTGTTTTTCAAACTTCCATGTACCCATATATTCCTGGGTGGAAATGGGTAACAACTAATATAAATGAAGTGCCTTAAACGTGCATGTGATCAAAAAGAGAACTGAATCTAAACTTTAGTTTGTAGACTGAAAAACTACCATTGTGTCATTGAGTCTGAAATAGCCCAGAATTTAAGACAAAATGACAGTATACACCAAGTAGAAAAAACAACAAATTTGGTAAGTTTTTGCCTGCACTATATTTAGGTGGACCTGCAGTAAACCCATGTGCAGTGAGTGAGTGGGACTCTCAAATTTAAATTCAAATTATAAAAAATGTAAAAAATACTGTCCAATATCTCATATAAAACATACAAATTAGAATTGTTGTTTGATATACTACAAAATATAAGCACAGTAGAAAACAGAAGAATGTGTTATAATAACAATAATAATACATTATACTGTAAGGAATATTATTATCATCTATTGCACGATATATCATAATAATTGAGCTAAGAACGATTTGTAGTTTGTGGTAGCTTGATTGAAGGAAATTACTCTACGAACAATTGATGACTGTCATTATACATAATTTGACCAATTTTAGTACCGAATAATCAAATTAAAATCTACCTCATTAACTAACATTTAATTTTCTACTTGTCTTACCTGTAATTCTAATTAATTTGAAGAACAAGAAGGATGTGGAAGGATGGACCTAAAATTGACTAAAAATACTGTAGAACAATTTAGCCTCAGCAAAATGTTACTGTTTCTTAATTTTTTAGTGTAACTTTCTTTTGCTTATGAATCTCATAAATTCTTATCAGCTTAACCAGGTGTCTTCTATAAGGTTATCATTATGAATTCCGGCAAGGATACATATTCCTTTTAAATTTGCCGGCATTTAAGTACTACCCTTCATAGTGTTCAACTAAGGTTATCATATTGCCAGATGTATTTCAGGTCATATTTTTCTTATCTCCTCAATGTTAATATGAAGGTATTGGGTATTTTGGATGGCATAATACCATTATAAAGATTGTATTATGTATCCATCTCCAGATGAGTCCAGGATTGTGAGTTGGGATGTAGGGGGAGGGGGTGGGGGGTTTTGATGATGAACTAGATGTAAAATACTGTATCCCAAATTGATTTTTTTTTGTTTTTCATCTTGTGGCTCATATAGTCACACTGCAACTATACCAGTATGTTATCATTACAATCTATTACAAATAACCACCAGTGGCTCTGTAGCTTGGTGGTTAGCATGCTTGCCTTCCAATCCCGAGGTCCTGAGTTCAAACCTGGCTGAACGCTAGGTTGGTTCTCACGACTTAACAACGCCACTCCCCAAGCCTCATAATGAGACTTGGTTTAGAAAGCATGGCGTAGATCTCATCCTGTAAGTGGCAAGTAAAACTTGCTGTTGGATGTGACACGAAATAAAAATTAAAAAATAAAATAAATTTAGTGAGATTTAAACCTGTTTACCCCCCTTTTCCACATCCCATCCCCCTCGCCCCTCCCACATACACACTCCCTTCATAATTCTTCCACTGGTTACTGCCAGCCTCTTGGCCTTTTTTTTTGAAACATTGTACTTCCTAAGAATTCCTTTATGTCAGTACAACCTGCGTTTTGTTAATTTGCTCAGATGGATGTACTAGGAATATCCTTAGTTGCCTCAGTTTACATACATAAACTTGGTAAATCTTTCGATAAGAGTAGGAGTTATCCTTGTGTACTGGTCCACACACAGTCCCTGTCGTGGACAGACAAAAGAGTGCAAGTACAAGCCAATACTTGCTGCATGACATGATGTGATCCTTACTAGTAGAAAGTCATGAGTGTGTAACATGCAGTCCACAGCACCTTGAGACTATTCAGTAAAGGCACTATATAAATCAAACCACATTACATTATATTGCTCTTTGAATACTGTATTGTCAGGGTCTTTATTTTACACATTGTGATGCTGACTGACGTAACAAACGTACAGCTCCGTGAAAATGTGTCAACGTATCAACGTGTCAACGTAGCCAGTGGGTTAGACATGCTTATGGTATAAACTCACCCCCAACTTCAGAATAATTTCCATGCAAAATGAGGCATCTATGGTATAAAGCCTACCTTCATATTTGTGTTCAGTTAATAAACAAGTATGTTATACATACTTCAGATTAGTATTAATTTTGAGCTTCTGGTATAAGTCCACTTACAAACTCAACTTGCTTGATGGTCTTATACCCAAATCGATACGGTAAACATCACTATGTGGCAGAGCCAAGCCAAAGGAGGCATAAGGCACAAAGCTAGTTTTCTACAATAGGCAGAAATAAAACATTTTTAAGTTGTCATTTTTTCAAGTTTATCTTCAAAATACATACACCTTCAACTTTCATACTGCTGTAACTATTTTCAGATACATGATCAAAAAAATGCAATTTTAAAATGACCCTGCTTAGTCAATGTATATTGATAAACAATTTTGAGTTACAGTGTTCTCAAAATTTGATTGTTAACTTCGCAAGTAAACATTGTATGAAACTGATTTTTGTGCATGTTAAAGATAACAATGTGTAGTTTTATAAAAATCATAATCTATAACTCAACTTTCATTTTTCCAAGTTATGCCTTCTTTGGCTTTCTCTGCCACATGTATACATCATATTGTACATGCATTGCTAAATTGCTTTGTTTATTTCGTTCCACATGTTTCATGTTTTAAATTTCATTTCTCTATGTTATAATTTATGATTGTGACACATAATTCTATCCTTGTGTTATTACATACCATGATGTTGATCATCATCTCATTGGTTATGAATATCATCCTATGATACAAATATATTCAGATATTGAACATTATGTTCAAGGTTATGTTGACATAATGTCAAATCATGCGAGTTCAGATATTGAACATTATGTTCAAGGTAATGTTGATATAATGTCAAATCATGCGAGTTCAGATATTTGAATAATCTTGTAGAATTTATCATATAATATTGTCAACTTGAATTTTATTATTTGCATGTTGTATCAAATAGCATGTACTAAAACTAAAAAAATATGAACAATGTCATGCTTGTAAACTAATACCCGATTCGCATGTGCAAAAATCTTACCAAATGTAACAAATTGTTACATTTTATAGCGTGTGTGAATGCAACATCCTGTTAAAATCTCGGAGAATCTAGGAAAATCTCAGAATATCTCGGAATCTTTACCAGCCTCGCAGAGGCTGGTAAAGATTCTGAGATATTCCGAGATATACCTGATGCCACTGCGCATATGCAGTAATGCTTCTCGATTAAAAAAGCAATGGTCTTTCGCGGGGTTTCGTTGTTGTTACACCGGGATTGTAATATGGACGAATCTTTTCTATCAACGCTAATTAGGAGAAGGCATATAAAGGAACGCCGGCGTGATGTTAAAAATTCCCTCTCTAGAATTATTAAAAAACATAAAAAACAAGGGAGGTTTCTAAATATGCTGTTGATTGCTTCGATTTTACCGTGATGGTTAGTACTGCAAAAGATGATTGGAAGTCCGCGATAACCAACTCCGGCCCACCATGCACATGAACGAATGAATCCCGAACGAATGGGCCTAGGCTCTAGGCCTAGGAAAATTTACAAAATTAGTACCACAACCAGTACGCATTTGCCATGAATATCTAATGGGTTTTTTAAATGACCTTTGCATTACTAGACATTACTTACTTACGCATATGAATGTGTTGATATCTCGGTAGGAAAAACTCTGGAGATATCCTGGTTACATTTTGTTACATTTGGTAAAGATTTTTGTACGTGTGAATCAGGTATAAGCCTCATTATGAAGGTTAGGGAGTGGTGCTAGTAAGTCATGAGGAAGAACGGGATTGCCCAGTTTAACCCCATGATCCTATGATCAAAGGCAAACATGTTAACCAACAAATAACAGTGTAAATTGTTAGGCATAAAAAAAACCTCAAGTTGGCCAAGCCTAACCAGCCCAAAATTTTGAAATTCATGTTGGCCATGTTCTTTGTTTTTCCATGTTTTGGCTAAATACATGAAGTTATCCAGAAAAGAATGATATATTGTATATTCAAAGCAATGAGATACACTGCATCATGACAGGATTCAATATTTCAACATAAATTATGTCATCATCAGAAATGCTTCCTGATGATGACATAATTTATGTCGAAATATTGAATCACAATGTTCATTGCTTGGAGTATGTACTTTCAATAGTGAAGTTGATTAGTGGACTTTTTGGATATCCAGAAAATGTAAAAAAAATGCATAGAATTATTTTGGAAATAAAAATGTTGAGTTGAAAATACATACATAGGTACCAATTGACTGACTAATCCAAATTTTCAACACTTTTTTGGGTCTTGCGTTTTATGGAATTAGTTGTAGATTTACCATGTACTGTTTTATTCTGTTGATCCATGAACAATATGAATATTCATATTGTGAATGAATAGGTCTTCAATGAATTGACTAGTATTCTATGAATACTCTGTCGAGAGCAAAGTGACATATGTTTTGAGGGTTAATGATATGAACTTGAGTATTGAATAGAATAAATCACAGTGATTATTGTGCAGTATTATATTCAGCTCTGATGTGGGAGCTCTAGGAGCATTCATCTTATTAATTAGAAAGTTAATACATTGTTTTACAGGTGAGTAAAAAAGGAGTGATGGTGCTCAAATAATACTTTATAAGGGATATAAAATAATCTCTTTCGGATTAAAAGTCTGATGTTGTGCTGACAGAGCTAAATCAGGCTATTTTGGGGCCACCCTCAGAATTATTCTCCTGCAGTTACTACAGTAATCTATTACCATTAAGTCTATTAAACCCCTTTCACACAGAACTGTAAACTGAGAATATTGTGGTAATTCGTGAATGCCGGCTTCTGTGTTAAAGGGTATGTGTATGAAAGGTTCACGGTGTAATGGCTGCTTATGCAGTGAATTATAACTAAACGAGTGTCAAAGTTGGGAACCTCTCCAGCAAATTTTATGCCTTTCACCAGGACACTTTCACACAGGAAACTGCCGTATTATCGGAGTTTGGCCTTCTGTGTGAAAGGGTTTAGACTGGCAATAATGCCGGCATGGTTATGGTAACATTGCAGTATTTTCTGTGTGAAAGGAGCTTTACTGCTGTAATCCAGTGCAATGCTATAATATTCTCTTTGGTGACTGCAAGGACACACAAGTTTTCATCTCGACATGTTGGTTTCAGTAATTCATTTTAGCTAGTGATCTAATACTTTCTTAACTGAATCAATGCATTTAACAACAGCAAGATAATTTTGCCATGGTCCTTTATAATACTGCAAGCTTAAAATATATATATTTTCAATAAATGACTGTTGGCATAAAGACAAAAAGTGTGTGCAGGCAAATAGACTACTGTATGAAGGTTTCAAATAAAATTAAGTACAGTATTAGCCATCATTGAAGCTATCGAACTTTCGTGTTACTATTGTTAAGCACCTATATTGAACCGTTCATGTTTAGTAATGGCAGGGTCACTCTGACATTTATTTTTGTTTCTCCATTTGGAAAAGTCATTTTGTTTAGCTCATTAATTCTGATCTAATTTGTTTTTTCATTTAAAATCTAGTATTTAAATTTAAGTCTTAGCCAAAATGACATGTGTAGGTGTTTTGTGTTTAGCCATTTTGAATACTGTAGTTAGACCATGACTAATTAGTGAATGGTCAGAGTGAATGAACCCATAGTGATCTACTCTAACTCTAATAGTGGATGTATAACTTGTAATGATAAATACCTTCTCAACAAAATTGTTAGTAGTGCAAGTCACTTGGTTAATTCAGATTTTTTATAAATCCAAAGTTTGACTCTGCTGCCGTCATTTTTACTAAGCGTATTTCTTCCCAACCAACCCACTCACCTTTCCATGAGTTTATTTTTCTCCCCTCCTTCATCTCGGGTCACCAATTGTGTTTAGTTTTCTAGACGTTTTAGAGAGTCAAGTGTATTTGATGTCATGATTTTGGGACTTAAGGTCTGGTTTAGTGTGAAATTCTGTTTTTTGGAAGGCTGGTTTTGAGAGAGTCAACTGGGCTCTGGATTCCTTATCTCCTAATTTATCAAGCAATTTGAGGCATGTCATGGAAAAACCACCAAGTTGTCGCAAAATAGAAAAATAGAGTTAATATTGAAATCATATTACATTTGTTGTAACCTTTAAAATGAGAGGTCAATTATCAAAATCAGACACCTATAATCAAAGTTATGAAACAAAATAAACAAAATTTCCTTTGTATTTGTTTATATTTCCTGTTGTTTATTTGCTTATTTCTCAATAACTTCCTGTGCGACAATTTGGTGGTTTTTGCCATGCCTTGCCTCATTTGTTTTTTTTAATGTTTGCTGTGATAAGTTTTTTATAAATATTTATGGATGGATATAATTAGAATATTATGCGGTTATAATATGCCATCGATCGAATATTGCTTCCTCATTTGTCTTGTACGCTGGAAATTTGTCACATTTTGGATCTCGGCTTGAACTATTTTCATTGCAAATATTTGAAGACATTTTTAAATTTTTCAAACACTAATAAATAGGCTTATGCAGAGAAACAGTGTGGATTTTGTTTTTATTTAAAATTAGTGCAACTTGAATATTTCTGATTATTTTGAAAGGAGAAATAGCTTAATCTAAGGAATAGTGAGTTTATTTTTTGTTAACATTGAAGTATATTCTTATTTCCATATTTTTGTCAATAAGAAAAGTATAAATTCCAGTAACTTTCTTATTTACAAACACCTGGTCTAAAATATGTTTATAAATGAGAAAGCTCGTAAATGAGATGTTTAAACAAGAGTAATAGAAATGACTTGTAAAATACAAATTTGTTTGTTTTGTAAATTGTTAAATGTTGTGAGCTTTGTGAGTCCTAATAACAGCATTAATAATCTTAAGTTGCAATTAATTATGACATCTTTGACTGTTTGTAAATTAGAAAATTTGTAAAACATATGCTTTTAAATGTGACTTATTCACTATCACATAATATTTTACCCACACTAAACAAATTATTCTGGTTCCCAAAAAAAATTGTGATGACCTTTTTTGTTCATCATATTTTGAATAATTATTAAGAAGGAAGAAATTTAATAATTAAGTGTAGGAAATTACAAATTGCATTTTATATTTTCATTTAGTAATTCATCTTTCAAGAATTATAATGTTATTTTATTAAACATAAAACACGTGTTGAGCTTACTTCATTTATTATTGAAGCCAAATAGAACGTTCATTAGTTCATGTATTATTCGTCGGATATTGCAAATTACATATCTCATTTTTGTAGATATGCGGAGTGGATTCTTTTTTATCCCGTCAGATTGAAGTGGATTTAAGTTGTTCATTTTGATTTATTTTTCCAGGTTGTTGCTTGTGAATGAACTGGAAAATGAAGAGACAATGAAATCATGCTTTCTTAGCCAATTGCAGAGCCTTACTCAAAAACTTGAGGCGCTTCCGAAAGAGAGCGTAAGTACTGTACTTATATAAATTTTAATTCACTTAACCACTAACAACTTAGCTGAGACACTGAGTAGATGGCTATAGCCTAGAAATCTACCTTAATAGGCTAGCCGTGGCTAGACCTAGATCTACAGTGTAGTCCTGGCCTGTGCTAGACTAGTTTAGCCTAGAGGAGCTTGTCACCTAAGTAGGGTTATTTTTACATTTATAATTTGAGCAATAACGTAAAATTAACCCTACTTAGCGACTAGCCCCTCTAGATATTCTAGGTTAACTATATGCACTTCTCCCACTGAATTAAAGCATCTTGTAGTGATTTGAATGACTCGAATTAAACCCAACACACAGCAGACATTCATCGACCTTGCAGACAATCATGCGTGTATCGATAGTCAACAAATTGTGTTAGTGTGCATGCGTAAGCCAATGTTATAGGAATGTAAGAATAGCCACTGCCTTTAAAAAAAGTGTTACGTTGTTGCAAGAATAGCCACTGCCTTTAAAAAAAAGTTTACGTTGTTGCAAGAATAGCCACTGCCTTTAAAAATAGTGTTACGTTGTTGTAAGAATAGACACTGCCTTTAAAAAAAGTGTTACGTTGTTGCAAGAATAGCCACTGCCTTTAAAAAAAGTGTCACGTTGTTGCAAGAATAGCCACTGCCTTTAAAAAAAGTGTTACGTTGTTGCAAGAATAGCCACTGCCTTTAAAAAAGGGTTATGTTGTAGTTGTCTACAAGCTGACGTTTAAAATGTAGCAAATTCCCATCAAAACTTTCTAATAGTTTTCATAATACAGAGTGTTAAAATATTTACAATACATTAGAAAATTGCATTTAAAACATTGTTTCTATCACATATGACCTAACTCCCATTCTATCAACACTATAATTTTAACCATCAGAATGCATATACAGTATAATGTATGTATAATGAGATTCCTATAAAAGTATATCTTTCAGCAGGTGTTAGTAATTTCCATGTGCTGATATTTGACAAACCATTGCTAATTTATTATTGATCAATCCATATATCTGATTTTAAATGTCAAAATAATTTATTCTTACATCTAAAATACCAGTCAGTGTAAGAATGGGGATTTAAAAAAACCAAAAATGGCATTTTGAAATGGCGTTTTAGATTTTTAATCTGAAAAATGATGATTTACACAACAATTGACGGGAATAGTTGCTTTAGACGTTAATCCTGACATCTAAAAAAGTTAACAATTAGATTGTTAAAGTTAAACAGAGTTCAAATTTAATGATTTTGCTAATGATCGTGAGGTTCTTGCGAGGCAACATTGCACGCGACAAGAATGATTTTGGGCCTGGACAAATCACACATTTTGTTTACATCTTGTTCAAGTGTAGTCCAAATATGGTTATTTTTTCTGACTGTTCATTATTTCCTTGTAAAACTCTGTTTGATCGTGATAACTGGCCTACCACCAGATAAGGTACTTTAATGTAACATTGACATCTAAGCTGGGTTCAATTCTCTTCAAAACGACTATATAAAAAATATTTTTTAATAATATATAATGAATATATAATAATACGAAAAAATAAGAAAATAGGGTCTTTGTTTTGGAGACAATGTTTTAAAGTCTGTTGAAACCAGAAACAAACTCTGCAAGATTCTAACAGATTTGATTTACTGATCCTGCAAAGGATATTTATTCAGGATGTTTATTTTACATTATGCAACATTATTATTTGTACAATACATTGAGCCAAGTAAATCATAGACTTTGCTATCACTTTAGTAACAAACAAAGCTATTGTTTATATATCATGTATGAACAATCTCAAATGTTCCTTGCTCATTGTTTAAATGCATTTGAACTTTAACCTCAACGATACTTTATTAAAACATTCATATCACTGAAGTAACAAAGGCATCATTATACACACAAAATCTGATATGTTCATTTTTATTTGTATTAATGTATTTGAACTTTGACCTAGACATTAGACAAAAAAGATTATCTGATAGCTCTATGAAAAGTTTCCAGTCTGAATTATATATCTGAATGTCTAATAATGTAAATCTTCATCGCTGTTTTCCCAAGCAATCATTGAATGCACACTCCTGACATTTGAACTTTGACTTGTAACAGATTCCTTGTCTTTTAGTTTTCCATGCAGAACAACATGTCAAGACGGCAGCTAGAATACGATGTTGGAAGGGTTCGGGACACCATGCAGCAGAGATTAGGGACATACAAGGAGATAGCTGCACGCTATGAAGCTAGGATTAAAAGACTCAGGAAGATCGACAAAGAGATTGTCCAATTACAGACACGGCAAGACCAGCTTGAGCGGATCTTACAGGTAATGAATTTCATCATGATGCTTGCAGCCTTTGTATAAATAAGTTCTCGTAAGCTTGAGAGCTCCGATGTTGAATGTCATCAAAATTGAATTTCTAAAACCACTCAACCATTAAAAATACAATTTAAAAAGTATGCATTAGGCGTGATCTACAAATTATTCCAGGCGACGAATCAGCGATCAGTCACGATTTCTATTGTTCTATACAGACGCGACTCAAAATCGCGTCCGATACCACAGCGTCGAGACGACGATATTCAGTTTAGGTAGATGCTCCTCCCCTAATACACGGCCGATTGCTCATGCTTGCTTTGCGGGCAAACTGCGTCTAGACGACGATGGTTCTAAAATTGTTCACGTGACAAGACTGTAGG
>JAOTQE010080614.1:0-15742 GCA_025631205.1 Nesometra sesokonis
AAATACGAAAACGAAAACGGATACGTCACACTCCAATTTTTGAAAGTTCCTAAATGTGTCCAAAAATATATCAAATTGTCTACCTATGAATTATTGATGATCGTCCTAAAATACTGACCGACTGTAACAGATATTCAAGGTGTTCTATTCAAGCGTTACAAGAATTTATGACGTATCCGTTTTCGTATTCGTATTTCGTAAAGATGCGAAACCTCACTATTATTTGTCCTTTCCTACGAGTACATTTTGCGTTTCTACGAGAACGCCATGCGAGTACGTTGCACTTTCCTGCGAGTTACGATAGACGTTTATGCGAGTACGTTGTATCTTTGTACGAGTTCGCTTTACGTTTATGCCAGTACGTTGCCCTTCCCTGTGAAAACGTTTTACGTTTCTACGACGCTGAAGAAAACTGCATTTTGGCGGTGATTGGCTTCCACATAAACGGAATATTGCGATACAAGAATTAGGTCACATTGTGCTTTATTTGAATGAAAGAAAAGCCATACAGATTACAAGAAGCTCTTAAGTGTATTAAAATTATAATTATGAAAAATTAAACATGAAGCGATCGAGAGGTTTTGTACACTTAATCATCGGTGAATGCCCATTAACACCTTTATACTACCGGTAGCAATGTTTCATTAATAAACAAGTGACAATACTACGAACGAATTATCGATTTAACAAAATCTCACAAACCCGATAATTCCGATCATGTATTATCATTATCATTATTATTATTATTGTTATTGTTATTGTTCATGTTATTGTTATTGTTAGTATTATTATTATTATTAACTGGTCATATATTAACATTAAAATTGAAATAAAATATTGTCATAAATATGGCCTACACTTGTGAATGCTTTTTTCACTGTTAAAACTATACAATATTATTATTTTTAATTCTAGAAATATGCAAATTGCGACTATGCATCAGGCTACAGAAATCGGAGGACAAAACGCCTCAGGCTACGCTCGACCACTTTCGCCAAAGGCGTAGTCACAGAAATATGAAATTTGCATAGCAGGTGTTAATACTGTAGACCTACTATAAAAGCAAGTTCGATGCAGAATCGCTTTGTATGGTCGCTGATCTTACTTGTATAGTTTTGGATCAGTATGCACTCTAAAATTGAATCGCCTTGTGTATATATTTAGGCGGTTGGGGAATACTAGCCCGGTTTTGTTGGCTAAATAAAAGTGATGGTGTGCAGTGCACGAACAGTTGGTGACACTGACCGACTACTGCATGCTGCTAGCTTAACTACTTTAAATGTAACTGTATTTTACACTCAAATACTAATATCAGTCTGATGCTTGAACAAAGTTAACTTTTCTTTTATTTACACTGTTCGCAGCTTTCCGCGTCTTATTGTCAGATCTGTTTTACTAGCCATTAGTTTTCCCAATTAAAAAAAAAACTTGGTTTTTGGGGTTGGTTTTGGCCCTACCCCTCTGTAATACTAAACAGTAAAGGAGGGCAAGTTGAAATTATATCATAATTATTTTTATATAGTTGAGTATACGTTACAATACGAACACTATAATACAGAAGTTACACTCAGATGTTCAAATGACGAGATATGTTTCTCTTCATATGTACATATTTTAGAAGAGATGATTAATTAGATGACCTGCAGATCCTGGATCTCATTATGTCTGTATCTTTTAGCAAAGATGATTAGATGACGAGAAAATGGATCTAATTATGAATACATCCTTTGATGGGATCCGTTATTTCATCATCAAATCATCATTGCTTTAAAAAAAAAAGATGTAGAAATGATGAGATCCGAGATTTGGTTATCTAATATCTTCTAAAATATGTACAAAAATGAGAAATATTATCTCATCAACTGCATGTGCGGTCATGTACCACAGCAGACAGCCAACTGGAATCCAGATCAAGTTTTGTTAGACGTGTAACACCACTGAAGACATCTGCCAGCAGTTAGATAATCAAGATCTGGAAAAAGAGAGTTACCCCCCCCCCCCCAAAAAAAAAATCTCAATTCTCGTCAGCGAAGATCTGCAACCAGGTGCTGACACATGCTGTGCTGAATAGACTTAGGGCTGGTGTTGGAAGATGCAGGGCCAACATCAGCAAATGGGGATATCAGAAGGACGCAGATATCACCTGATTCCGGAACCGTATCACCCACAAATAGGATTAGCACACACATGTACATCCGAGATTGGAAATGGGAATGAGTGTGTTTCGGCTCTGATTGCAACACTTGATCTTCCATTGTGGACACGCTAAGAAGATCAGCTGAACAGATGGGTGGCACTTTTAAGCTTCCATACTATAATCCTTTATCATCGTTGTCTTGAACATGATGTTACTATATTAATATCCAGCAACATTAGACTGGCAGGAATTCGTTACATAGAGTCAAATGACCAATTCCACCTTTTGCACTTTTGACAGACGTCTGATTTATTATCAATGGTTTATATTTACTGCATTAAATTCTTATAAGTAATTTTATTTCCATCTGTTGTATCTAATACAATCTTGTTTTTTTTTTCAAAAAAAATCTCTTTTGTTCTAATAATAGAGCACTTAGATAAATGTTATTTAATACAACAATTTTCTCTATTACAGGAATGTCTCTGCTAAAAATAGTGTTTTGTCTGATATTTAATACAGATTGCCTTTAGAACATTGTCATTAGCCTAGCTAAAGTAGATCTGTACTTTTTAATTACGAATTGAGTAGACTGAACCGGTATTTTATCACGTTCACATTGAAAATGTATACTTTCAATAGGCCTATCATCAACGTTGGCAATAAGAATACACTAAGCAATTGATTGTTCCATGGTTGGTAGATCTGTCAGGCGGCAAATTGACAGACAGTCGATTAGTCGAAGTAGTGATTGTTCGATCAGTTTATGGTTTGCGGCTGATGCATTCATTGATACATCACCAATCCCTTCATCTATCCATCAATAATCACCCATTCATCCCTCAATCCAATGCGTGCACCCAAACATCGACCTATTCTTTTTTTAATTGGTTTATTTTGTGTCATATAACAGCAAGGTTTTGCTCTACTTACAAGATGACAACGTCATGATTGCTAAGCCAAAACTAATTTTATTTTAATTATGTATAAAATATTTTAAATTAATTAAGTTATTTATTATTTGTATTTTGACATATAAAATATGCACGGTACACTAAAATAATTAATAAATAAACTGTATAAATTTCTAGATGAAGCGGTATGCCAATAATGAAGAAGTGCAATACACTTTATTCAAGGTATTCTCGGTTCCATTGGGAGCCAACTTAACAAATTAGATCTTAGTGGTGGTAAGAAAACAGCAACAAATCTGGGGACGATAATCCATCATAAAAATTGTAAATCAATCATACTATAAGTAATTTGACCAGCATAAATTTCAATCTGACGTTTTTTCCCCTATAAAATTATCATCGGTCTAATATTTGCAACAGTTTTTTTTATTAAAGGAAAACGTGTTTTCCTTGAATACCGTACAGTTCTTCCTTTGTAGCACCTGCCTTAACCACGTTTCTTACATAGGCCTAATTGTTTTCTTCAAGCATTCAGTCATACACCTAATTATTTGTTTGTTCCCTTATTTAACGCTTTATTCATTACGATATTTTTCACTTATTTGGGCCTTTGTTCGATCGTTTTTATCATTTATACACTGAGGTAAGTCATCAACGTTTCTCTGTCTATGATATGCACATATGATAAGGATAATCCTGGCAGCTCACTTTCTCGCCACCCTACAGGCAGATATGAACAAAAGTGAGTAGTAAAAGGTAAAAACAGGAAGTGGAAGCATACACTACGAAGGATTAAATCACACAAAAAAATAATACTGATCATGTTTTAAATAAATAATGCGCACGTTCAGTACCGGTATATTATAATTACGTCAAATGACGAAGTCTTCAGATCTCCCAAGTTGGGAAACCAGAAATCCTGGAGATTTTGTCAACCAGCATTTTTAACTGTTTTTGGGTACCCAGACATCTAAAAGTAAAATCTTTTAAACAACAATGCTTTGTTTGCTACAAATAAAAGGGGTTTACTATTAAGTGTTGCTATAAACAATTCTTGACAAAGAACTTTCAAAACACTATTAGTGTTCAAAGTGAAAAAAAAAATATATTTTTGTATTTACATTTTTTTGGCCTAATAAGAAAAGTGTGGATTCAGGTTTCAGACACATTTCCTAATTTTGTCATTGAATGATTTAATATTTTATACAGACATTTGAAAAGATATTGAAATAGATTATGCAAAGTTCAGTTCAGGAGCTTATAGTTAGGCCTAATTTAAGCAGGCCGTGCCTACAGGTAGTGTTGGCAATCTAGTTTTCTTTATACATTTTGGATAAACATTAATATGCCTATAGTAAATAACAAAATTGGCTTATTCATACTCTTCAGTCACGTGACAAATTCCTTCCCTCCCCCCCCCCCATTGTAAAGATCTGACCAGTCTATGTTGAAACATAACATGCTAAGATTGCTCCAATACTCAAACCGACATTACGGCCAGAAATTAGCTCGTGTACTCGTGTTCCGTCAGCCAAATTGACAGGTTTTGTTAATAATCCTTGATTAACCCGTATATTTAGAAGAAAAGAAAAAAAGAGTTTTCCGAGTAGTTATGCAGCTCCTCGAGTTTCTAGACTGAAGATGAGATGTTATACAAGTTAGAAAGTATATTGCATACTCCAAGCAATGAGATACACGCCATCGTGACAAGATTCAATATTTCGACATAAATTATGTCATCATCAGTGATGACATAATTTATGTCGAAATATTGAATCCTGTCACGATGGCGTATATTACATTGCTTGGAGTATGCATTACACTTTCTTACTTGAAGTTGATTAGTTGACTTTTCGGATTCAAAAGACATATTACCGAAATAACGGATATTAACAAAAATATGATAATAATGTTTAATAAAAATAATATAGAATTCGGTGTGTAGAAATTTAGATAGCCACTTGGGTTCAACTTGAAAGAGCCGTGGAAAATCGGACATAAGCACGTGACGTTTCTTGAGAGCGGACAATTTCCGGACTGCAAGGTGTCCACTTTCGAGAGGTGCAATTGTACTTGAAGAAATAATATATAAAATGTAATGGATACCAGCGCGTATTTAGGGGGGACGCAACCGGCGCCCCATTTATCGGCGAAACGTAGTTGCACCCCCTTATATTATGAGAGCCGGGTAGAAATATTTACTAAAATTTGAGGCAAACAGGGTATCAGAACGCGAAAACACGGTAAATAACCTTTTTTTGCTCGTCAGAACAAAACGGGAAGCCACGCCCACTCGGACCTGAAAAGTGCGCCCCCTTTTGTCGGATCCTGGATCCGCCCCTGGAGACCTTAGTAGAAAGGCAACAATACTTGTCCGAAAATGACCACAGTAGTTTTTTTTTTGTACTGGCGACTTCGAACCTACTACTGTATAAACTATCTTGGAACGAATCATAAATAATTGAATACTACAGTATTAGATTATAATTTACTATAAATATTAAATAGCCTGATTATTTTGATTGCGTGGCATTTCTGTCATCGTTATTATGTTCACTTGATTTAAACGAGTATTCGACTAATAGCGGGTTATTATTAAGTAACATAAGATGAACATAATTACAAAATTAAACAATTACAAATGAGTGGCCGTCAATCAGCAATAAACGCTAATGATTTTACGTGGGAGACGCAATGAAGTTTTTCTATTAGATGCGTCAGTTAATCTCATTCGTTCATAGGTCAGTCAGTTGGGTCCCATTGGTTCCACATTACAATTTTTTTTCGACAACAGATTTTGTTTTCGTGTCACAACCAACAGCGAGTTGTCAGAGCGGATTTAGAGATACGCACCCGACGTGCGTCGAAAAATTAAAAATTGAGTTTTTATGGATTATGAAACTAAACATTATTATCTTTAAAATGCAAAATAAAAAAAAAATCAGTTTCATACAATGTTTTCTTGCAAAGTTATAAACAATCGAATTTTGAACATTTAAAATTTAAGTTTTGAGAAAACTGCATTTGGAAATTGTTTATCAGTATACAAAGCAAGGACATTTTAAATTGCATTTTTAAACATTTTTAATCATATACCTGAAAATTGTTCAGGTAGTATGAAAGTTAAATGTATGAGCTGTATATTTTTGAAACAACATAAAATTTGAAAAAAAATTACCATTTTTGTTGTGGAAAATTGTGACGTATGTCTCATTTGGTTTGGCTCTGCCACATATTCTCAAAATTACGTGTTTCCTTCTTACTCCCAAAAAAATGTTCCTAAATGCAACGAAAAAAACAAAACCGCAACACCACGTAAAAAAGGGAATGGGAGAGGTTGATTTGTCAACGCAGACGATTTGGTCTCCAACGGAAAAGTGCGCCCTGTTTCATAAAATCTTGGATCCGCCCCAGGTTTGGGGTTAATTTGACTGTTGTTTTCAAAAATGGCTGTCGCCAAAATTAATTTACACAAGGCCTTGTTAGAGGGAGTTTTTTTTTAAATGGCCAACTTTAAATATGGCAGAGACAAATCAAGAGACAAATCAAGAGACATAAGTTGCAAATGCTAGTTTTCCACAATAGGCAGACATTTTTAAAATGGTAATTTTTTTCACATTTTATTTTGTTTAAAAAATATACAGTTCATAAATTCAACTTTCATACTACCTTAACAATTTTCAGTTATATGATAAAATATGTTTTTAAAATGCAATTTAATATGACCTTGTCAATGTATACTGATAAACAATTTTCAAATGCAGTTTTCTCAAAACTTATATTTTAAATCGAACTTCGATTGTTCATAAATTATCAAGGAAAGAGTATGAAACTGATGTTTTTTTACACGTTAAAAATAAAAATGTGTAGTTTTATAATCCATAAAAAACTCAATTTTCCGACTTATGTCTCATTTGGCTTGGCTCTCCCACATATTGGAACACCTATATCTCGGTAAACTGATAGTAGAGACTTGATTTTTATCTTAAAATGTTGCCAATATTTATGATCCTATACTGTAATGAAAAACTTTGTCAAAAATGACACGAAATGATATTTGGCAGTTTGACCTTTGACCTCGTATTATCATATCTCCTTAACTACTAGTATTATAAACTCAAAATTGGTGACAAATCGTTCACAACATTAACACTTATATTCACCTTATAAAGAGAATTAATTTGAAATAATGTTTGGAAACATACTTTCTGACATTTGGCATTCTTCATATAGACTTACCTTATTCTTAATTATGGGAAAGGCCATTTCAATTTTTTAAAATCCTGACCCCATGTTATAATATAGGACTATCATTAACTATAAACGTAGTAAATGTATTTTAAAACTTAATATTGCATCATACCACGTATTTTAGAATAAACAGTTGTATTTAGTGTAATCGAATGTTTAGTCTCCAAGTTACCAGAAGGTTTTGACACTAACAACTCTATTTTGCTGTTACCTTCAAATATTAACATATTGTATTATCGCCTCAAATTAGTCTGAGACTACTAGGCCTATAATTAGTTACAATTTCTTCATTTAAATGTTTTACAGTGCCATTTCTGAGCATCTAGAAGTGTCATATTTTAATATGTTATATCTGAGACTACTATAGAATCTCAGTGAGATCTGCTGTCTCCCAGGCCTCTAAATGAAAGAGGGGAGCCAACCAACTAATCGACGGAGCGAAAGAGATGCTTGGCCGCTTCTAAAAATGTTTTGACTCCTACCACAATCCGTAGCAAACGTGAAAGATGAAAATATGTTTTCCTTAAACGTGTATTTAGACAATGAAGAAAACACTTCGTAAATAGAGACCGATGCAACTCTTAAAAATTGATTTAGCTACATACATTTTTACTAATCTAGTTATAAAAACAGACGGTATAATTTTGTTTATTGTTCCATTGTCATGGTTAAAACATCTATTAAATAGTTTATTCTCTAAACAAACATACATGTTTTTACTGTTCTAGTTACAAATACGACCATTGCAATCTTTTCTAGTTTTCTTGATAAATTGATCTAGGCTTATTACGTATTTCTTTTCTAGGTAAGATAAAAGGTTTTCCTAAACCTGTACTTACTCAATCATGGAGCTCTTCGTATAAAAAAAAATGTTCTAACGGTTAACAATCTATAAGGAATTTTTACACTATGTATACACTTTTACTCTTTTAGTCATAAAAGCTGCCGGTATAACATTTTCTTGTTCCCTTGATAAATTCATCTATTACGTTGTTTGGCAAACACGGGGAAACGAGACTTTCCTAAACGTGCATTTTACACAATAAAGTAAACACTTCGTATAAAAAAGGTTCTAACTCTTAACAATCGATTAGGCATTCTTACACTGTCTACGTTTTTATTGCTCTAGGACGATGCAATCTTCTCTTTTTGTGATAAATTAATTCATTTAGGCTATTACATTATTTTTTCGGCTAACGTGGGGGACGAGATTGTCTTTTACCTGTATTCACTCAATGAAGTAAACACTTTGTACATAAACAAGTCGATCCGACAATAAGACGAGGAAAGCTACGCACAGTATAAGTAACGAAAAGTTAGTCCTTAACTTGTACATGTATCTGAGCAGGAGAGCTATGTTATATAGTTTTAACGTGTGTTTCAACATTAATTAAGCACTGTTGAATATCTCAGATTCCATAGTAAACGTGATATATACATAAACTTAGCTTTGTATTGAGTACTGATGCAACAACCTAGTCGTACAACTAGTTACTGTCTTCGAAATTGCATATAGTCGACAACATGTATTACAAAACTGTTGTAATAATAATGTTGGGGAAGATACATGCAGGCTTATTAAATATTGAATTTGTGCAACACATTGTACCTACGTCAGAATAGAATAAATAGGTTTAAACTACAGTACAGAGAATCTTCCGTGTCACTGTTCCTTATAGATTGTTAACCGTTAGAACATTTTTTTTATACAAGAAGAGCTCCATAATTGAGTAAGTACAGGTTTAGGAAAACCTTTTATCTTACCTAGAAAAAAAATACGTAATATGCCTAGATCAATTTATCAAGGAAACTAGAAAAGATTGCAATGGCCGTATTTGTAACTAGAACAGTAAAAACATGTATGTTTTGTATGTTTATTTAGAGAATAAACAATTTAATAGATTTTTAACCATAATCAATGGAACAATAAACAAAATTATACCGTCTGTTTTTATAAGTAGAATAGTAAAAATGTATGTAGCTAAATCAATTTTTAAGAGTTGCATCGGTCTCTACTTACGAAGTGTTTTCTTCATTGTTCGTGCACTGCACGCCATCACTTTTATGTAGCCAAGAAAACCGGGCTAGTATTTTTCCTATTCTACAACCGCCTATACAAGGCGATTGAAGATTAGAGTGCGTCTACTGATCCAAATCTATACAAGCAAGACCAGTAAGCGAATGACTTTGTCCTGATGTCGTGCTTGCTTTTATACTATTATCATCATCTGCTATGCAAATTTCAAACTTCTCAGACTACGTCAGATAAGAGGTGAAAGTCGCCGAGTGTAGTAGCCTCAGGCGTTATTCGCTATTTGAATAACTCCAGAAACACAGAATAATATGTTGTATACAGTTTTAATAAGGAAGTAAACATTTAAACGTGTATTTATAATGAAATTTTAATTCAATTTTAATGTTAATGTATTACCAGTTGATGATTAATTAATTGTTTTATATATCGTAGATATTTAAAGTGACACCCATACAATGCTGGTTATCAGGAAATATATAAGGAAAGACCACAACACAAATAGCCACAAACGTGCGTGACAAGACAGACAGACCGACAGAGAGACAGACAGACAGACATTTTTTGAAAAGCTGTTTATGGAGACGCTTTCCACGTCTAAAAATAATATGTAATTTTGGCTTGTTCTATGTTAAATTCATCTGTTTCTTTTAGGCAAACGTGGGAGGCAAAAATGATGTTCTTGAAGGTGCACTCACCCAATGAAACAAACCCTTCTTATATAGAAAACCTCTTAACAATCGACCAGATACAGTTTTCCTAGGCCTACTATGCATAGATGTTTAATGTTGCAGATATAAATAAGACAGACGTAATGTTTCTTCTTCCCTGTTAAATTAATATATTCAATAGTTTCTTTACCTAGGTTCAATCAGGGCTTTCAAACGTGCATTTACCAAACGAAGCAAACAGTATAAGAATCCCTTCTAATTCTTAACAATCGATTAGGCATTCCTATAGTATTTATAAATTAGTAATGTGTAAGTTATAAATACGGCCGGTGTAATCTTTCCTTGTTTCCCTAGATAGATTCGATCTCGTCACGTTGTTTCTTTCCTTGGCTAAGATTTAATTATATTCACGTTAACAGGCAGATAAATCCCAGTGGTATTTAATTCACGGTTTCCTTTATATCTCGTCCGTGAAAAGCTGTTAAATTTCATGCTATATATATACCGTTGCTAATTTCATCCTCTCGTTAAAAGTTAATATGAAAGAGAACGCAGGTTAGGTAGACTTTAATGAGAGGAAGTGGTGTTTTATTGCTACTGAATATTATTAGGGGTCGGCGCCCGTTGGTTAGGACGTGGCGTCGGTTACTATGACACACTGATAGAATCTCAGATGCTGAGATATGTATTAGCCTACAGCGTCACTTAACTGTCATTGTACTGCAACCAAGATCAACAAACGTCTTATTGGGGGCATTGACTCTCTTAATATGGCAATTAATAACGGAGAGCGGGACATTTAGCATAAATGCAGATATCACTTAATTAAAATATTCTTCGTTGAAGCAACAACAAAAATTGAATACATTTTGAACTTCTAAATTATAATCTAGAATTCAATCTAACGATAATAATTCTATAATACTCGTGTCTATACAATTTATGGTATTTGGGATCAGTGTGATCTGCAGCTTCGGTTAACTCCGAATCACAAGGTCGAGAGTTCAAAACTCTGGTCGCTTGTTTGTGTCTTTGGTAAAGATAATCTGGTCGCTAGTTTGTGTTTTGGGAAAGATAATTTACCAGCAAGGAGTATATGTGGGTACCTGGGAGGTACAAATGCCATATGCGGTAATTGCAACTGCAACATTGTAGACTGGAGTTGGTTCTATAGGCGTTTGTTCCCATAACTGGGAAAATACTATGAAACACTCAGAGGCCTTAGAAAAGGTGAAGCAATAACAAAAAAATGACACTTTAACTTCTGAACTATCATTTAGAATTCCAAATCACAATAATAGTTAAATGTGTTTATAAATACAATTTACTTTATTTCGTATCAATTTGGGATGCTATTTAGGTTCATTCAAAATCACAGAGTCGAGATTAAAAACTCACGCTGTTTTGGGGAAGGCATTTCCCACCCAGGAGTGTAAGTGGGTACCTGGAAGTACAAATGCCATATCCGCTATTTACAACTGCAACATTGTAGAACAGATTTTGTTCTACAGGCGATTGTTCCAATAACTGGTAAAATGAAGTACTCATAACGCCTTGGAAAACTAGCTATAATAAGTATCCCTTAGGCCTCCCTCGCCTTTACGGGGAGAGGGTGTTGCAATGGTTTGCACGTCTCCAATATCTAAAATATTACAGTATTAGGCTTTACAGTATTCTGGTCCTTCACATATTTGCTGCCGATCAGGTCGAATAATAATTTTCACGATGTCACGGGGAAACTAACAAAATGGGAGCTACTATTATTTTGTAAAATATTGCGCCCTCAAAAATCGTGCTGTTTCGCTCGCTGAACCGACACAGGTAAGGGTGAAATCGCTCAGACTGTCTTGTTTTTTATTATTCTTCCTGCGGAACATTTAGCTTAAATGTATACATCACTGTATTAAAGTATTTTTCTGTTGAAGCATTGAAAATAACCAAAAATAGTGTTTTCATTTATCTTCTATTTATCTCCGATACTAGAATATCCTCTAAAGATTTAAAGGTGCATTGCATGATAAAGCTGTCTGGCATGGCCTATTCATCAAGAAAGGACAAAGATCGACCTGGTATTTATCATTTACATTGTCATCTACAATTCCGAATTACTTCTAGAATACATGCTCACAATTTACAGAATCCGTCGGTCGTAATTAATAAAGTCATGAATATTTAAGTAGACTACATTGATTTGTAATTACTGAATCCGATACTCAAATTCGTCTTTAATATCGAGCTTTAGTCAGTGATACCATATTAATTACACAAAAACATTTAATCCATAATCATTTTGAATTAATATAGGCCTAGAGCTCTACACAGTTATGCCATATTTAATTACACATAAACGCTTAATCTATAACAATTTTATAATGTACAGGTAAAGCACTGTATTTTATGCCAGTATTTGCATTTTAATTAATAGTTTACATGGGAACTCAATTATTTTAGGAAATTTTAATATCAGGGCCATAGCCAGCATGAAGCAGAAGAGACCTCGTCTGAAACTTTCAAATTGTTGTTTTCTTTCTTTCTGGAATTTACTTATATAATATATATTGGCCCTATACGCGCCGCCTCAAACTGCGCCAAAATAGGTAAAATGTGATTAATTAAAAAAAAAATAACACTATGGATTTATTTTCGTTCCCAATGATCCTGAGGTACTTTAGAAAACCAAATAAGGGACTGGAAATCTTTAAACCAGGCGATATTCTGATGTATTTAGTAACAATTCTAGCAATTCTAGTAAAAGTTAAAGTTAATCCTGTATTTTTACTTACTACCACGGTTGCTATGCAAAAGACATATCCATGAAAATTGGCTTGGATGTTGTTTATGAACCATATTTCATGGAAATCAAATTCTAAACTCGTTCATTTTAGGATAAAATGTGACAAAGTGCCATGCATCAAGTAAAATGTGTTAAAAAATAGATAGTAGATAGTTTTTCAAACTCAAAAGAAATTATGCATTCCCGTCGATTCCCACTGGCTCTTATATTTTTCAAAAGCCTGAACCTTCATGAACAATTCAAAACAAAGATTGGCTTCGATTTTTTGTGACTTTTGAAGATATTCGATTTTTAAGTGTTACAAGTGCCTTGACGCGCCGGTTTTGACTCAACGCTTGTAAGGTCGCACAGTGGACCAAGAAGTGTGCCAAAAATCAAAATTGGTGAATATGGAATTTCGAACTTATTTCATTGGTTTCAGAAAGAAAACACCCCCTTGCCTACACGGCTTGAAGCGATACGGCAAGCCTGCTCGTAGCTGATGCCGAGTGCCTTATACTGTACTACGGGGTGGACCTTTCCTATCACTCTACTTACTACAACCACCCCTCCTAGCATACTCCTACTTTTGGAATTTTTTGGAGGTCTTCTTTACCCACCAGAACCAGAACCCTAAAAAGTGTTGTTTAGTCCATAATATAACTTTCCAATGGATTCATCAGTGTTGTTCAGGCATGAGAACAGAGGCCTATAAAGTGCCGAAAATCTTTAAAAACATGTCTTTAGACACATGTCAATATTTACGCGCCAATTGTAAGGCAAATCAGATTACATACCGGTAACCCCAAAATAATATAATCTTAATAAAAAAACATATTTGGGCTTAAGTTTATGAAAAACACGGAAACCAACATTTTTAGGAAATAGTAAAAACTAATTTATTCAAAACGCTCGTAAAGTTTATCGTAGCTGGTAATCAAGGGGTTTGCAGACCCTTTGAATACGATGGACCTATTTTCAAAAGTGTCTTTTATAATCAAAATACTGTTTTTTGGTTGGACGAGAACAATTTTCATCTAATGATAAAGAAAGACATAATACAAATAACATTTGTATTTAAACATGTAAGGGGTTTTGACACTCGTAGATTTCAATGAACACAATTTCAAAACTACACCACAACTTCATCAATGTACTGTTCTTTGACTGGACTAGGACAAAAATTCGATTTTATGTCTTTTGGATACCCGTAGAATACAATAGACATAATTTTTAAAATTATATGGCGTCATCAAAACACTGGAATATGATTAGACGAGGCCAAAATTCCGTTTGATGAAGACATAATTCATGCCAGGTTTGTAGTTAACATACATGGGATTGGACACCAGTAACATTAAATGGACACGTTTTCAAGTGTATTAGCTTATTCCAGCTTGACTATCATCATTAGCAATATGTATTTCAATGATTTGTCTTGGCATCATAGGTTTTTAGATATATCATGCATATATTTTGATGCAGTTTTGAAAACGTGTCCATTGAATTCCACAGGTGTTCAAATCCCTTATATGTTAAAATACATGTATTTTGTCTTCATTGAACGGAATTTTGGCCTCGTCCAATCAAAAAAATATTTTGATGACGTCATAGTTTTCAATCTATGTCTATTCTATTTTGCGTGTTTCCAAACACCTCATGTTGAAATACAATGTGGAATGTATACAGTGTCTTCAAGAAATTGAAATTGTGGCCTTGTCCAATTAGAAAACAGTATTTTGATGACGTCATACAGTGTTGAAAATGTGCTCATTAAAATCCATGGGTTTCAAAAGCCCAAGTATGTTTAAATACAAATGTTACAAGTATTATTTCTTTATCTTAATAAAAATTGACCTCGTCCAATCAGAAAACAGTATTATGATGACGTCAGACAATTTTGAAAATATGTTCATTGTAATCTACGGGTCTGCAAATCCCTTGTTGGTAACTTTTTCAAGTGTTTTGAATGAGTATTTATTTATTGGCACACTTTAAGTTTATTCTGGCCCACTGTGCGCCTGGGCCCAGTGTCGCTTCGTCTGTTTTATATTCTGGCTACAGCCAGAAACGTTTTACGTCTTTTTTTTTGGTGTTTAAGTTGGGTCTTGTTTAGTTGAAATATGATGATAATATTGTCTTAACATAGTTCCGTCTTAAATATGGTGATGGTTCGCTCACAGACTGATCCGATATATAGGTGAGAGACCAATCGCTTAAATTGCCTTGTTATTATTATTAAAACATATTATTATATTTTAAATACTTGTGACGTTGTATATACATTAGGATTATTTCAAATTTACATACTGGAGGAAACCAATTGAATCTTGAATATTTTTTGTATTTCTTAGATCTACAGAGGCTTCTAAAACGTTAAAGATTACATTCATGAATACATTTAACTTCTGTAAATAGGCTATTTACAATTGTTTTTTAATTACAGAAGCTTTACGATGATTATTAAATTCTTTATTAATTATATTTAAACATCTAGGGTTGTCCACAAGAAATTGCTCAATCCGAATTAAATTGGCCGGAGTTTTTTAACAGGATCCATTTGTATGGGTTTTATTTGCAATTATTATTAATCTAAATTGTAAGTAAATGCTGCGAAGCAAATCCTAGAACATTCCCCCGGACTCCCCTAAAAAATTTACCCTCTATCGCCACCCTTCCGCACTCCCTCCCCACCCCTTTCTAAAAGTCTGCATCCTCCCCCGCTTACATGGGTTATTATTATCTGATTATCGGATCCATTATCAATTATATTTAAAAATAAACATGGTCAATTACTATTCCACATAAGCGGCTATGACCTGTGGGCCTCTATACGTTGTGGCGTGAGGTAGATAGCAAATAGTTTGGATCGTTAAGTGGTATGTGGTTATTTATTTATTTATTTATTCAAACATATTTATACAGGATAAAAACATAATCAGGTGTGGATCTTAAACCTGTTTT
>JAOTQE010080625.1:0-15740 GCA_025631205.1 Nesometra sesokonis
ATGCTAAATAGCCCGGTTCCCAACTTTTACCCAAATTTGCCTCTAGGACCTTATAGAGAGCCTTTTTTTCTGAAATCTCACTAGTCTACAGAGTAATTAAGAAATTCAGTTGAAATTTTCAGGGAAGTTTGAAATGACCCATATCCAGTCGTCTTTTTTTTTTGCGAATTTTAGACTGGAGGAATGTTAATCGCCAAGACAAGGTACAGTGCCGATTGGCACAATACAAAAGCATCGTAGTATTATCTATTTGGACAATTCAGTTAACGGTGGATTCGAACTCTGAAACTTGAGACTGGAAGATAATCGTGTTTACCACAAAGGTACCGTACTGTTACAGTGGCGATTGCTAGTTTGAATGATAAACATTCTACTGCGATCTGGGGAAATTAACAGTAAAGGTGACCGTGATCTGGCTAATTATTTCCTTTTAGCCTATATGTAGCGTAAAGCCCACTTCAGAGCACTGGACAGCATATGTTTACCGGCGGTCCCACAGGCGCATAAAACCACGGATATTTACCGAAATTGAATCAATTGTTCTTGGGTCATTTCCAGACTTTCCTGAAAATTTCTTAAAATCTGTCAATTACTGTTTAGGTAATGCTGCGAACAGCCAAACACACACACACACCCCAACAAACACGCCCACCAACACGACTAAACATAACCTCGCCAACTTTTTTGGCGCAGGTAATAATTAATAAAGTACTTTAACTGGTATCAAAGTTTATTTTCTTTTTCAGCGATCATGGCCTGTGGTTAATTGTAACGATTTAAATGATAAGATTATTTTACCGATAAAACATAAGATGACGAAGTGAGTTAAGTAGTCTTGAAAATAAAAAAAGTGCCTACTTGCCGTGATCGAAAAAATGGCACAAAAGTTTTAAAAAAAGATGCCTAATTGATACGCTTACAACTTCCACATTTAGAAGCTCATCAATATTTCCACTTGTAACTGAGACGATTTCACAGATTAGACCTCGTGTATGGTTCATTTAGTCCTGCCATGTGTTTTTAAAGTACAAAGTATTATCTTAATCTGTGCTTGAAGATTGTACAGTACGCTGACAATGTAATAATTAAAGTATCATAGACTATGACGTCATGTCTGCATGTTTTATTCATAAAGTATGTCGGTGTTCCCATAAAATTAGCATAAATACATTTTAGTGAGATCGATCTACAAACAATAATTGGGAAATAATAAGATTAGATCAAATACAAAATAGATTACACGTTTTGGTCATATAGTAATGTCCATCACATGAACAGGATGTATATTTAATTCCATACAACATAAAATGAAAACAAGCTTTAAATAAATTAAGAATGACGTATGAATATTAATTTATTATTTATATATTCCCTTAATTTATAAGAATGTAATAGTATAAAACCTATACTGTCAAAATAAAAAGCATTGCCAGACATTAATTGAAAATTGTTCTGATTAAGGTAAATAATTACAAACTTGTATGTCCGGAACAATTTTTTTGTAAAATATTGAGCCCATTCGCCCAGTATCTACGGAGACATTCCAGGAAATGCATATACGAGATTTTTCAACAAAATTAATTACAGCTTATAGGAATATGCTTGCTGCGAACAATTTGAGACAAAAATCCTACATTTTAGTGGTTACAATGATATGGAGTTCTAATTTGCATGTGGCCATTTACAAAAATATCCTCTAAAGGAAGCTGCCCAACAATTACTGGCCGGACAAATACTGACTTTTGAACTATCATCTCATAATGGACTATGGCACTATGTGTTTTTACAAAATACATAGTTAAAATTCATTCACGGGATTAACTTAAAAAACCCATCAATACCTCATTAGAATAAAGTTTTCAAGATGATTCTGCATGTGAATTTGAAATGGCAGGATGACGAAAAATTATTTAATGACTACTGAAAATGAGCACAATTGAAAGTTTCAAAAACTACAAATTATATTCAATTAGAAAAAAAGACTACTGTACGATAAGATTTGTTTTCATTTAAAAGAAACGAAAGAATGTTATCAGTTCTTTAATAAATTCATAATAATAAGAATCGCTTTCAATGGTAACTAACCTTTTAAGTAATTTATAATAATTCATAATTGAATATCATACGATTATGCGACATTTTGGCCTATATATCGGGTGGCACAAAAAACGTCACTTATTTCAAACTTCACTAGCTCTGGAGTTTCTACAGGTACAAGGCTGAAACTTTGGCAATTTAACCATCAGGTCTTTGTCTTTAAATACTGAAAATTAAAATGTTCTGCACGTGGTACTTTATTCACAGTTAAATAAACAAAATGTGAAGTCAAAAAATGATGCGTCAGATGGCAGGTTTCACTTGTGCCAAAATATCCCCCTGACTGCAGAGGTCTTACGCAGTCCACAATTATGTTTCAACAAAAAAAATTATAGATGAACTGGAGTAAAAAATAGTCAGAGCTGGGGAAAATCTCTGCATGAGGTTAGGCACTGCATTTCTTCATGGAAAAAGATAATTTGCACAGTTTGTGATCAGGATGAAGGACACAACATACATTTGGTGTGGTTAGTAAAGGAAGTTAAACCTTTTTCACTCCAGTGCGTCAATTTTCGACATGCGTTTTTTAAATTTTCACTGTGACGAGCGGTTTGACCAAAGACCATTGAACTTTGCCAATTTATTGGCAATACCCAACTGTGTATGTTTTCAGATTTTCAAGAAGCTAGTTTATTGCATATGGGAGTAAGAGAGGTTTGAATTTAGTGACGGACTTCAGAAGCTCACATACCTTCTTGTTTAAAAGTTAGTATTTTAACAAGTACCTGGTGGAATTTTTGGATATAATTAGAAGCAGATGTTTTATTATTATTTATTTATTTATTTATTTATTTTCAATCTTTCGACACAAAAAAAAGGTTGAAAGCAAAGGCCGTCGAGGTAAAGCAAAAGTTAAAAACTGTCATCTGAAGATGTTCTTAACCAATCCTCTTTCAACAAAACAAATATGTACACAGATTACAATAGCACATTAAAATGTAAAATTGAAACTTACCTAGGCCTAAATCAGAAAATAATTTATTAAAAACAAATTTCACAGAGAGTCATCAAGAAACACCAAAAATAAAATGAATCACTGCAGTCATAAATAGGAATATAAAATTTAAAACATCTTCAGTAAAAAAGCTAAGATCGTATAAAACTATATTATGTACATGAAGGTTAAAATGTTTACAATGAAGTAATCGAAAATCAAAATCAAACATCAGTATAAAACGATTTTAAACTCTCTTTAAACTTATAGAAAGGCTCGTCAATAAGCAAGTTACGTATTACAACATTGAGTTCAGAAAAGGCCTTGAGAAAACGAATAACTCCAGAATATTTATAGGCATCAGTCTTAGCAATTCCATGGCGAAAGGTTAGGACATCTTGGTGCCTATTATTTACAAGAAGATTCAATAAAACTGCTTATAAAATCAGATCTATTAGAAGCAACTTGGCAATAAAATACATATTTAAATAATCCCGTCTATTTTCTACAGACATTAGACTCAACTCTTTCCTTCTGTCGGAATAGGACTGTTCCAAATAGCCTTTCCTGAGTATCATAAATGTAGATCTCCGCTGTACTGACTCCAACCGTTTGATGTTTTTCCACCAGACAACAGTGTGCTTTCTGATAACATTTTGTGATTTCTGCTCATAACTACAGTAGCTGAAATAAACTACCACAATTGAATAGCTTTGGAAAGTAACAACGATTACAGGGACATGACAATTACAACTACGCTACTCTACTCTGTCATTGGCTCCTTTGGATTGGTTACAAAAGCTTCATCATTACGTTTGCACAATCGGTTACCTCTCCAAACCTGTCATACTGCATCAGTGTTTCATTGACTTTATGAGTCCATTATGTCGATATTCCAATCTGTTGACACAACATTGTCTAATCCATTGCTAGTGTCTCTTGTCTTTCTTTCAATTATTGGTCGTGTGCATTCACTTCAACTGCCAATCTTCTAGTTCTATCGACCGATCGTCATTGCGCCACTATTTACCATTTAAAATACAACCAGATTAAAAACAGCAAATAGCTAAAAGACTCTGCATTAATGATAATTCGTTAAGTGGGTTATTGGTACCCCTTTAAGAGTTTACTGGGTAGCAGTTTAGAGAGTGCAAATGAAGAATGTATACAGAAATATCCAAGTTAATTGTTCCAGAAGTTGCTTGGTATTTTAATCTTTATGTACATTGAGGCAATTCCAGATACTACCAATTATCAGATATCAATTATTAATTATCTCTTGTTTTAAAATTAGAATTTTAACATGTCCTGGTTGAATTTCAGGGTATAAAGCTTGGTTCCCACTAGGCGACGCGTCTGCGCTAACGCAAGTGATGTTCCACTATTCAGCATTCCGCCCTCTGCGCGCAAAGTTGAACCATCACCGCGGCTGGCACTGGCAGTTGTGTGACGTATGACGCTGAATACTAGTGGTTCCCACTTGGCCGCAACATATTTGACGCGCGGTGTAGCTGCGCTCAACGCTAACGCGTCTAAATTGCTCTAGTGGGAACCAAGCTTAAGTACCAGCAGGTGTCTCCGTAATCTAGCGACTTCTTCTGCCTTCTACAGATGACATTTTATGATTACTGCTTAATGGTTTGTGACGTCTGCTATTAACTACAGTAGCTAAAATAAACCACAACTCGGACTGAGAATAGCTTTGTTAAGAACAAAAAATACAGCGCCATGGCAACTAGGACTACGATACTTTACAGTGACAGTCGCTCCATTGAACTGGTTAAAAATGAATTTTCATTAATCAGTTACCTACGTTTTCACAATCGGAAACCTTTTTGAGCCGCTTCATGATTTATTTCCATTTTTTCCTTCAATCTTTTACTTTGTTTTTATTAACTTAGATTAGATATTAGATATTCTCTCTTCACATATGCTTCTATGAATGGTGTCTTGTCCAGGCAAGAAATCCCACTTTCCACACCCAGTACCTTTTGGTTTTTAAGCCAATTGGGACGCGAATTACTAAATTGATTTGCATTAATCAGTTATCTACGTTTTCACAATCGGTTCTCTCTCCAAACCTGTTTATACTGAACCAGTAGGCCTACATTAGTATTTTTTTTACGTCATTTATGTTGATAGGCCTATTCCAATGTGGTGACCCCCAATTGTTCTAATTTATTGCTAGTGTTTCTTTTCCTTGCTTATTACTGGTCGTACTCGAAATGGACATAAAGACCAAACAGCTAAACTGTAAATAAAAATACCGGTAACTGAAAGAAAATACTGACAGACTGACTAATACTGTTTACTAACTTGCAAAATATATAATGTACTGTTATTTTAACCCATAGTCCCGAGGCTTACATTCAGTCAATCCTAATATTTAAAGGTAAAATATTGAGGGAGATTGTAAGGCCTGCCCCTTAGACAGCGGTAAATTGGGTTAGTACAGCTTTGGTGGACATTCTGTCCAGATTATTTTATAGCTGGAGCTAAGATGTAATTGTTGCACACGACTTCACACAAGCGGTAAATTTCAACCTGAACGAACAGGCCCTAAAATTTCCAAAGTAAAAGAGACCGAAAACAAAAACGACAAACTGACCAGCCAATCAATAGGATGGTCGACACATTATTTTATTGAGAAACTGCCTCCTAAATGTGGACTACTCACACAAATAGTAAAAACGGTGCGTTTAACATAATGGTCTGTACAGATCTATAGGGTTAAATATCGATAGGTTCGGACTACAAAACATTAAACATAATTTTAGAAAATTAAAGCCGCTTTCATTTCTTCAGTAGCTTACGAAAATCAGACTTTCTCACAAAATACATAACCTGAAACATGACCACGTTCAGACAAGTTTTTTTTAAGTAGATAATGCATGGAATACAGTAGTTCATAAATGGATATTTAAATTAAACTATTGCGAACCTAGTGTCGTTGACTTAATGCAAGAGAAAACAAGTTGAAAGGAGGAAATGCTAAGTTTTGATTGAAGCTCTAAGGATTTTGAGTGGTAAAAAATCTGGAAAAGACGACATAGGAAGTTTATTCCATAGAGAAGATTTACGTGGAAATGAAGAGGAAAACGACTCGGTGCGACAGGTGGGTCTGAACGGTAAACTTATGAGTAGAATAGGCAGTTCACCGAGTAGCACAATAATAATGCAAATCAATACTGTAAGGACAAAATGGCTGTTTGCAATTCAAGCAAACTATCTTGCTTCATAAATGAGGTTATTCGTTACATTATGCATCTTCGGAACTACATTTCTAATTTATAAATCATAACTTTAAAATTCATAGCTATAATCTAAAAATGGAAACACCATTGTCAACAACATGAAATGTTCGATTAGTATTATAAACAAAATGCGCCACGTGACAGTCGTTCTAATCTTAATTAAGACAGACAAGACTATTTCGAGTCATCCTGGCGAACGTTAAGCTTGTGTATGCTCGTATACATTAATATTGTAATACTGCCTTTTTCAATACCATAGAAGACCACTTAAAATAAAGATTATAACATGTTGACAAATTTTACTAAGTCGTGTTTCAAAACTTGGTTTTTGCATTGTGAAATATTAATTTGCGATTTTGTTTTGAAGAATTCAGGCTATGATTATCTTATAGTATTTAAATGCATTAATAATTAATTGTGTTACATAATTCAATTAGCTAAAGGGCACAGAAAACGCGACTTACACTGTTAGGGATTTGGGCAAAAACATTAAAACAAACGATAATAGAAAAATATGTATTTTAATGTAACATTAAGTCATGTTTAACATTAATATTAGAAGCAATTAGAAAACAAATACGTCAGTATGTACTCATAAACAAAACAAACTAAATAATGTAGTACGTTCCAAAATAAATTTGTTTTTAATTATAAATAATTCAATTTGCTAAAGGACACAGAAAACGCGACTTTATACAATGTTATGGATTTGGGCAAAAACACTAAAACAAACGATACTAGAAGAATATTGTTTTAATGTAACATAAAGTCATTCTTAACATCAAGCAATGAGAAAACAAATACGTCAGTAGGTACTCATGATATAAAACAAAGGAAAACTAAATAATGTAATACATTTCAAAATAAATTGTTTTATATAGGAATATAATGAACTTAAATTATTTCAATATATTAGGTAACATCAGATGGCATAATAAGTACGTTCAATGAGTGTTTAAGTAATATAAAACAAAATCATGCAAATAGCAAACATTATGTCATGACATAATTACCATAAAGTTCGGGATTGAACGAAATGCATTGAACCACCGAGCTATATTACCCTTTTCAAAGCCTTCACAATTTAAAACCTATAATAAGTACAGTGTTCAAATTAATTGTTCAAAATAAAGGGCAAAACAAACAAAATTATTATTTCAAAACAGAACATAATATATTGTAAAAACAAAAATATAGATCTTCTCTATTCCAAAACAGGACTAGAGGGTGAGCGAGCGAGGCGAGCTCACCCCCTAGTTACACTATAATTCATCAATCAACCACAACAACTATTCATTTTTTAACATCGATTTCCCATAATACCTAGAAAAATATTGGTAAACAGCATACAAGGCTAAAGTAATTTGTCACAATAACAATCTGTTGTAATTGATTTTGCTCAAAATTTTAGAAAATTGCGTTCGTAACAACACTTGATAAATTGCGAGTAGTTTATATTCAAATTATATTCTCCTGCTGCCCTAAAAATGTTTTAAAATTGATTAATAATAGTTAAGGTTTTCTACTATGCGTAAGCAAAACTATATAAAGAGAAAATTATGTACAAGGTCATGGTAATTGGAGTTTTCTAAGCTTTGGGAGCCATTGGTTATACGGTTTATAGTATATTATATAATAATATTAAAAATTATTATATATATTAAAGATTTTTATTACTGATTATTGGTTCAAACAACATCACAAACCAGATAGGCCCTATACGAATTTCCTTCAATAAGATTTGATATTGATTTTTCTGCCTGCGCATGATGATGATGATGATAATGATGATGATGATGATGATGATGGTGATGATGATGACGATGACGATGATGATGATTATGACGACGATGACGATGCAAGATGACGGTAACGGTGAAGATGACGACGGCGACGACGAAGATAATTCAACAGTATCATACTTTGCGGAGAAAATTTCTAAGGAAAACAGCTGATAAATTGCGAATAAGAAAATCGACTGATAGATTACTCAGAGAATTTGATGTAAACGTATAACTACGATTTCCTGCTAATGTTAGCCGGCCGGTGAGTACTTCATTTCATAAAGCGCCGCCGTATACTAAGAACTTCATGACAATATAATTAGATCGTCTATCCCAACGGAATACTATATATTGGTTATCAGTCTGTGGAACTCTAGCATTTAATCAATCTGCAAGTTCTCTCAATCATAGCCCACGACTGCGGTCTTAGCAAATAGGCTTCAGGTGATACAACTCTACAGGGGATAATGCCATTCTCTCATCTTAACCGCAACAATCGAGTTTTTTTTTAATTTTTTATTTATTTTTTTATTTTCTCGACTCAACTAATGACGGTTATGATGATTTTTGGAAAACGTTGCATGTTTAAATCCTATTATATCGTTAGAGTATTAATTAAGGCACAGTCAACATTCTCATTTACACACCCCTCGGTCTGGAAGGTGTTTGTAAATAAGAAGGTTCGTAAATGAGAAGGTTCACGAAAACTGATAATCTTTAAGGCTTGCAAAACATTTATTTGTGTATATTTTGCTATCTTGGTTGTTGTATTGTTCCGTTTGAATGAAGTAGGTGAAGAAAATTCAAAAACAAAATAATTATCATCTGAAAATTGTTGGATGATTGCGTAATTAGCCATTATTTTAATGACGTAACTGACTAAACATTGTTTGTAAAATAGGTTTGTAAATGAGAAATTCGTAAATGAGAAGGTCGACTGCACATGGTAACTACAAAACATATTAATAAATGTTATTTAATGTCAAGAAACGAATCTATGGAACGTTATAAAATTAGATGACGGTGCGATTTATTGAACTTTCACGGCCATTTTAATATAATAAAAATAACAACAGTAAATAATGATCAACAACAATTAATAATACCGTTATTATTAATTATTGTTGATCGGTAATAACATTTTTATAGCGTTTATAAAAATGTCTAAGCGCCATTGAAAGAAACGCCTAGGTTGCTATAAATTCATGCTACTCGTGCATGGAGAGAGGCAACAAGAGTACCGGTACCCGTTACTTGGTATCTGATATTACTGAAAAGAAATATATATGAACAAGCAATCACAATTGCATTAAATCGTAAAATGTTGTTATTCCTATCAATTTTCTTTTCATCACTATTTCTTCCGTTTTCACAACAGTTTACGCAGCAGGACGGGGAGGCGAAAGGACGTTTCTGTGCTATAGAGTGTGAAACCAAAAACAGGCTTACGAGCCCATATTTTATTTTTGCAACACAATTATTTTATCATACTGAAGTATACGTTGACGATTATAAAAAGCTTAGGCCTATAAAATGTTAAAGTGATGTATATTTATTTATTGTTTTGAAATTCTACCTCTTAAATTACAATGTTATGGAGTGCTTATATTTGTTGACGTTTACAGTAGAACGGAAAATACTCAACTATGCCGTTGACATAAATACAAGGAATACCAGGCATGCGCAGTGTGAAAATGGGAGTGGCTTATTCTTAACGCCGTCGTCACGGTGTTCCGTCCTCCTACGTAAACCCCTTAATGTTTCATACGCGGATTACCTTTTGGTAATTCAAGAAAAAAAAACATGCGAAGATGAGACTTTGTACACTGTTAGGCCTACGTTGTGAGAAAGCTGGCAGCGAACTTGTTTGAACTAAAAATATCGAGACCATAAGGCAGGTTAACCACACAAACTACAACAACAAGAAACATTTCATGTTTATTAATATTAATTCTGTCGTCACATACAATACTTAAACAACTAACATAAATGAAAATTACATATATTGGTTAAAAACATTGCATTAAAAATGGTAAAATACATTTTGTTATGTCTACTTAGATTGTTTAATCGCTACTTAATCTTCGTATTCTTCTATAGGTTCCTGTAAAGTAGAACATCCCCTGAATCTATGACATCACTACAACGAGATGCAAGTTGAAAACTTGATATGAGAAATCATTTTTCCTGCCATTGAACTGTACGAAGAAATTTAAATTGAAAACAAATGTTCGATTAATGACATCTTCAAAACATGAATAAATTGATCACTTGGAAAGACAATAAATTGCAGTAGACAGTTAAGCATAACAATATTACTTTTAAATCCACTATATTCTCTTTACTTGGATTTAATGGAATTATTACTAATAACAGCATGCGGAGCAAACTATTAGAAATTATCTTCATATCTATAAGTTCCGATTTAAATTACATCACGTTGATGAACCGAGAAATTGTATTTGTGGTTATCGGATGAAGCATACCCGAGTTCGATTAAACTCGCATGTGAAACTGAAGACATTTTCAGAAACTACCGCAATTCTACCTTCATCATTACGGGTGCAGACCCTTGTTACGGCACATTTTGGTAAAGTGCACATTTTGGTAAATTACCAAAATGTGCACTTACCAATATGTGTCGTATACATGTTATGGTACATTTTGGTACCTGCAAATTTTGGTAAATGTACCCAAATGTGCAGGACATTGACGGCACATTTTGGTAACGTCAATAATCACACAATCATCATAAAAACACATTGTAAGTGCAATTGGTTTTTGTTCCCACCGAACGAATTCGGTAGCCTAAGGAGACAATTAGTCTTCATTCTACACAAACTATACATAAGTATCACAGACGATAATTAATACCCACACCCTAGCACGCGTCCGACGGCCTTATGTGTGGAACAAAAATAATTTTTGCATTTTTTCTAAGTTACTGCTATATGTCGTTATCATGACAACGCAGTACCAATCCTATATCAAATGCGTCTTGTATCGTCTTCACTCCAATCGTGAGAAATTGGCAAAATTAAGGAAGTAATTTGATCCGTAAGATTTTCTCCTAATTTGTTGCAATATACTATTACCATGGCATCACACTAACCTTCATACTTGAGAAATGTGTTTTGCCTGTCTTGCCAGTCTTTACAGCAGGACCATATCCCCTTAACTCCTTGATCGTATAAAAAGTCTCAAGCCATGGGTTTTAGTCCACTTACCAAAATGTGCAAATTGTCCAAAATGTGCAGGCAAATTCAGTTTTACTGCACATTTTGGTAAGAGTTGATCCCGTCAGGTATAGGTGCACTATCGGCACATTTAGGTTTATCAAAATGTGCCGTAACGTAGTTACGGCACATTTTGGTAAACTACACATTTTATATTTACCAAAATGTGCAATTTACCAAAATGTGCCGTAACAAACCTCCCACACAAAAAGTCACCCGTACCGTATGTTTTCTGAACGGGATCACGCGAACAGGGAGGAGTACCATAGGCCCTATTTAAGCAGCTGTTCTCCAACGAACATCAGTAGTTGCAAACTGACTTTGTAAAAAAATGCGCCTTCAATTACCGTGTTTTCGCACTTCGACATCCGTTTTGTTATGACTCAAAACCCGCTACGGTATTACTACAGTATTTTGACAACATTCCAACATGAAGGGAATACATTTATTTCCTCAATGGGTCCAAGGTCTAGCTGAGTACGCCATTTACGCGTATTTTACCCTTTCAAATGGAACGCCGGCGCTTCAGTGCCTGTTTATAGGCCTACTTGGATTGTAAATCCCGTTACAAAATAAAGTTAACGTTAACCAGTGTTTAAACATACATTAGCAGTTTTCTTCATGAATTTGGCAAAGATAGCACCAATTTACACTGTGATTTAGTGTTCTGTCGTCATTACTTCATGATTTCGATAAAAAAGGAAATATCGTTGCACAACAAAATTATAAACACACTAGTGAACAAATCTAAGTAATATTAATTAAAATAAATCAACAGATTTAAATAATCATCGACTTTAAAATAAAATACTACGCTGCTCTAAACATAGCCTACTGTCTGTGCTAATTATAACCAGGGTTTATTTTACTTGAGTAAAAAGTAATTCCATATTTTTACAGAAACAAAAGAAATATAACAAAAAAAAAATAAATTAACAAATATGCAGATTATTAAAAAAAAAACCTCATAAACAATAGATCAAAGCCTAAGACCATAACTATCGGATTGTATACCCCCTGTGGTCCCTTACAGATGTAAATTAAATGTTCTAGTGTACCATACAGAAATTTAAGGAAATGAAAGAAAAAATGTACTATACTAAACATATCATAAGCTAGTTCTAGAAATCGTTCTGCTTAATAGTTGGCGATTATATTGTCTATTAACTGCAGCTGACATTCTATTTTTAAATTAAGACAAGTACAAGATTGGAACACATGGTTAATAATTTCAATAATAAAAAATAATGTATATAATTGGAATCAAATTAACGACGTAAATGGGTAGCGAATGTCAGAGAAGGCAATTACTTGCAAAAGAAATAAATCCGTTGATTGATTGAACGTAAGAGTGCATAGTTTACGTGATTTGTGATTATGAAGAACAAATAAAGTTTTCAGCACATTAAATTGGTATCGACAAACCTTTGAACCGTTTTACTACTTCGAAGTAAAACAGTCATGCATCTAGGCGAAGAAAGCAATACTAATAAAAATGCGGAGATAAAACAAATTGCATAATAATTTGACAGAAACATTTGGCATACTTCATTGTAGAAGACTCAAACCGAGATTACAAACCCTCGGCATATTAACATTCTACGTTAGAATGGAATATTAGTGAGGTTTCGCAAATTTACGAATTACGAAAACAAAAACGGGTACGTCTTACATTTTTGAAAGGTGCTAAATGTGTTCAAAAATATATCAAATTTTCCACCTACGAATCGTTGATGATGGTCCTACAATATTCACCAAATGTGACAGATATTCCAGGTGTTTTATTCAAACGCTGCAAGAATTTATGAAGTATCCGTTTTCGTATTTCGTAAAGTTGCGAAGGCTCGCTATTTAGGCTAAACACGATTCTACTAAAATCCATGTTCCTAGTGTTCACCATCTGGTGGACATTCATTCTCAAAGCTAGGTCGAAGCCTTTGAAATAACTTTTCTAGGGCATTATGCAATTCATTATCTTCTACCATCTTTAAAAAAAATCGTTTAAAACGTATCTTTTACCGATATAAATAGAGGGACGTATCCAAGAGCTGGCGAGGGTGGGGGGGTGCTCCAACCTGGGCTAGATTTTGACAAAAAAGCAAAAAAAATCATCCCATTTATGGTGCTTTTACCTCACAGTATAGACCGAGTCTTTTTCTCTTAAGATGAAGAAGGGCGCTCATTTTCACTGATTTGGGGGGGGGGGTGCTCGAGGCCCAGATTTTCACGTTAATGTCATATTTCTGTTTTGCTCCGAACGGCACCACCCCTCCCCCAACGTAGCCGTCATTAAATATGTCCACCAGATCTGTCCATAAAGCGCATTGATCTTTTCGCTATATTAAATGCCAATGTAATGTAAAAAATACATTAAGATACTACATATCTACGGCGATTTACAGAAACCTCTGTTATGTTATCCTCTGTTGTATGATTTAAGTACGTAAAACATTGTAGAATCAAATCGGATCGTGAAAATGTAAAATAAATTTAAAGAGTTTTAGAGAAAGACATGGAACAGACAATTTACTATACCAAGTACCAAGCTACAGGGACACCTCCCACAAACGTTAAGTGTCACTCGGAGCTTTCAGAAAACATCTATGTAGCTTCTCATTTCATTTCCGTAACCTTATTTCAAAATTAGATGACATTCATACACGTACAGTAATGAAAATGAATAATGATGTATAATGTATACTTTGGAGATTTGAATAAAATATCGGAAATTAATACAACATTATATTTTTGTATTCACAAATATTTGCACAGTGGTCCTTTAACAAGAAACAAGTCCTTAAAGACTAGGGACCACTGAGTTTTCACAATGAGTATTATTTTTGGTACACAACAAACAAAAAACCTATTTAAAAAAACAAATTAGATTTAAAATCGTTTTGTAAAATCGTTTTGTAGTTAAAATGTACTCTTGTACTAATTCAAACAGCTTTGAATTTTGATTATCATTCAAAAGAGTACTACCTTTAAGTAGAATATTGGTTAAGAAAGACAAATCTATTGTGGTCGGATTTGGATTACTTACAAATAAAAATGGATAAAGGTTCCAGATGTCAGTGAGTAAAACATGACGCTGAGCAGCATATTTTGAACAGTGGATAAAACATGAGTTGAATCTTCTACTAAGCCAACAACAGTAATCGACAGTAATTTACGGTTTGGAATGATTGAAAATGAAGACGGGATGAGCAAAATACAGTATGCAACTGAAAACAGATGCTTTTAGCATGCCCTCCTAAACCATCCATGTCGAGGGTGTTTTTCGATGTCGTGAATGTGGTTGTCATAGTTCCGTTTTTGACTCACGACTTGAGTGTCATTCTGGCATTGAAATTTTATCGGCACTAACGTACAGTTAGTTCTCTGGGCTAAGGGGACCGGATGGTGTGGTAGTCTGTCGCTTTTCTCCTCCACTTTCTTCAACTTTACACTTGATGAAAAACACACTTGTTGAAAATGCAGATTGTAGTTCGTCAGAGCGTCCTGACTTTCTCGGGTTGTTTCCCGGTTTGTGACACTTTGTTAACTTTGTTTTAAGCTTCTTTAAACCGTTTACTTAGAGCATAAACAGAATTGCCAGTTAGGCCTAATAGAACCAACAGGTAGAATAAAATAAACAGTACATCGGTCAGTGCTAATTGATTCGGAATTATTCTTTATTAAAGACGACAGTGATTAAAAATATATTTCGAGTTTAATATTGCAAAACAATTTAATGAAATAAAAAAAAACATAAAACACGCTTGTATGAAATTATAATGCATAACATTCCCAATGAGATACACCCCGTGGTATAAAATATTTTTCGATATTATTCAACCATCAGGAATGGTGACATAATTAATATCGAACTGATACACTTTCTGTACCATTTTAATAACATCCCGTCCTCCATCTCTAATACTGTGACGCCTCTAATTCAAGGTCACTTTTTCAAATTACCATCCGACCACCTATATTTTAACATGAGACTCGTCCAATTTAGACCGAGATCACCATTATGGAAGCAACAAGTTAAGATTTAAATTAATTCAAAACCCCATAAAAAAATATAACCGATCTAATATTATCAATACACTCTTTAATTTCAACAATATAATTGAAAAAAGGGTTGTCACATGCTTTTTGTAGACCACTTATGGTTTTTTTAATTAGATGTTTCATGTTTGGTTCCCCCCACCCCAATTATGCTGCTTGAAGACCACTTCAAGCAGCATGGTCTCCATTTAGAGATTTCTAATTCGACCCCAAATACCGAAGAGCACCACAAAATACAGTATACAGAATGGGTTCAAACCACTGATCTCTATTATATTGGCTGGATTGCTCATTGGTTGGAACAAGTGAAGTAACCGGGCGCCATGTTACCACACTCAAATGACGTCACGATTTGTACTTTTCACCTGGCGGATCTTTT
>JAOTQE010080636.1:0-15740 GCA_025631205.1 Nesometra sesokonis
AGAAAACCGGACTTTCCAGAAAACCGGAAAACAATTGCCGGCCCAAGGGTGTCCGGTATTGGGAGAGTTGACTGTATAAGGTTTTATATATATATATGTAGCTTGATAGGCTTTTCTGAGTTCCCTGGTTCGAACCTGGCTGCAAACTAGTTTCTTTCACACAACCTAACAGTATAATTTCACCATATGCAGACCTCGCAGAATTGTGAAATATTCGGTTGCCCTTCGGCTAACCAAGGTTTAAAATTTGGTTGATCTCACATTTTTTTAGTTGCCCTCCAATTCTAAAAAAAATTAGTTGTAATTGACTATTGTCAAGGCTCCAAGTCTCCAGGAATTTTGCATCATCCCGCAGGCTCCAGGAAATACCCAAGATTTCCAGGAATTTGAATTTTTCATGATTATCTTCATTATTTTTTATAAATTAGCAATGTAAACAAAACAACATAGTATTATATATGGGCACTAAATGGTATTTTGAAGGCTCATTTGGCAATTATTGTAACAATTATAACAGTAAACACCTTTTAATTTGTAATAACCAAAGCATTGTTGTTCATGTAATTTCACTTTTAGATGCCCATATATAGTAGTACCCCAAAACAGTTACAAACGCTGGCTGACAAAATCTCCAGGATTTCTGGATTTCTAACTTTGGAGCTCTGCGTTGTAATATTGCTAAGCCAGCTGTTTCTTCTTCTTATAGGCCTCTTGGACTATTTCTAAAGCATCTAAGATATTTTGCTGGGACCATGGTGACTTGATGATTAGCATGAGCCAACCCCTGTTTGCCTGTCGGGACACCTAGTAATTTTTGGTTGCCTTTGACCATCGGGCAACCAATTCTGCAAGCCCTGATATGTGGATGAGAGTGTATTACTCCCCGGATGGGAAGCTAGTCCATCACAGATTACTCCAGTAGTTTTCCAGTACCCATGATTGGGATTATGATTCTGAACAAACTCCTGTATTTCATTTTCCTATAGATTCATGAACAGATCATGTAGTAGCTATTACTGTAATTAGACTATAATCAAAATATCATCAAAATTAATTTAGAAATGGAACATGAGTTCTTAAAGAGAACTTGAAAATATAAATTAGTTATTAAAACTTAAAAAAAACTTGTGAATTTAAAGTCATTTAAAGAATCATTTTTAGTCATTTTTTTCAGCTGTAAAAACTCATCCTTTAAATTTTGCCTCTAGGGTTGGAGTTATTCCCAGCAGTCTCATGAATCAGAATTATAGTATGATACGATTCAGTGAATAGCATATACTGTTGATATATTATTTTAACGGCTATCTTTTGAACTTCCACACAATACGTAGCCCAAAGTGTAGTTCCATGGAAGCGCCTACTATTGAAAGACATGCCCGGAATCCAACCAATCAAATCACATTACGTTTTAATGCTGTTGCTACAACGAAGTTGCGCCCCCAATCTTTCATTTATCAATAAATGCTAGTAAATTTAATCTAAAATATAACGACATTGACAACAAAAACTATATGTAAAATACATATATATTTTTTATGACAAAGAATATTAAAAGTAAAATAATTATAAAGCAATTATTATTATTTAACTCTAATGTTTGTGATGAAGGCTGACAAACATCAATAGTAGACGCCTGCATTGGATTGAAATTCAGCGGTGTTAAGTTTATTATCTAGCGGTAAATAATGAATCTAAGGTGAATAGTTAACTGTTTACTCCATGGTGATATCCTGGATGGGGCCCACTAGATATATCACATTACAATACAATAGTTACCAGTACCCATTGTACAGCTTGGTAGAGAGAGGCACTGTGAGTAAAGTGCATTGGCAAAGGGAACAAAAAAGTGACAAGCTAGTGAATCGCAAACCCTTGATTGGGATTTTGCAGTACTGTATAATCAATATGCCAACTGCTTCCATTCATTTTTCTTTTGCTTTCTACTATATATAGTGTAGTTTTTTTCTTGAGAACTTCCAAACATAAAGTACAAATTAAATGCATTAAAGAGGGCGCTAGACATCATTACTAAATTTGATGTGGTGACCAACCATTAAGTTTTGGAAAAAAGCTATCAATAATCTCCAATATCAAACAGTACCTTATATATGTTAAACTCATAAATACATTTTACTTATTAATTCATAAATACTTTTTTTTTAACTTTCAGCAATCCCAAAGTTCAGATTCAAGGTATTAAAGAGGGTGCTATGGCATCATTACTTCGTCTGATGTATGTGGATCAGCCGTTCAGTGTTAAGAAGAAAGCCCTGTATTCAATATCATCTCTTATTCGTCATTTCCCGCATGCACAGCTCAAGTTTGTATCATTAGGTGGCGTCATGAGTCTATCGCAACTTCTACAGAGTGAAGATGCTGAAATGCTACCGATCCAGATTCGTGCTGTTAGCTTGTTAAATGATTTAGTTACTGAGCATGTGAGTGAATTATTGACGTAGATAGACTGCAATAAACAGATAAACTTTTCGTCATAACACACTTTAAAAAGAATTTTCCTGTGTCGAGATGTTTAACAAATAAAACAAATTATAAGAATGAATATACATGTATTATTGCAGTCAAATTTTCCAAATCTGACCCATTAGAAAACTGAATTTCATGCAAAACCAGATATTATATTTTAGTCCCAAAATCATGAAATCATTGTAAACATAGGTAAACTTTACTATGTCTAAATACAATTGTGCAAAAAATAACAAAATGGCCAGTCCAAAGATTGATCAGTTTTGGAAAAGTTGACTGACGGTATTTAGAAAAAAAATTCAGACAATGTACAGTATTATTTAAAGATTTACATAAATTGATACATTAAAATCCCCTACTGCTAAATCCTACATTCTTCTCCAACAGTGCAATAAAAATATAGATACAAAATACAAAACAAATTTATTAGTATTATCAAATATATTGACAGTTATATTTAAGAAATGGAGCATGCATATTTAAATAATTTTATGTAGTTAAATTTGATATATCTTATATATAACAGCATTGATTTTTCTAGTTTCTTTCTTTATTGCATTAGAAAAGGTTTGTTTTTTATTATTATTAGTCTGAAAATAACATAAATAATTGTAAATTTACAATTTTACCCTTAAGTATTAATCCTTATCACACCTTTCACTCTCTTAATTGGTCAGTAAGCTATTATTTGTGCAAGTGTCAATGGATTCACTTCATAAACTAATGTTAGGTTATTTCAATATAAGGGATTAGTCCCATATTTCACACCTTTCACTCTCTTAATTGGTCAGTAGGCTATTAGTTTGTCATGTGTCCTTGGATTTGCTCCAGGGTAATGAGCTGTTAACAGTTCTGAAATACCCTTCATGCGGTAAGCTAACATTAGGTCATCGAGGGTTGGTGGGCCTAATGAATATTATGGATAAAATTTCTCTTATCAAGAAAAATATGTATACTGCCCTCTGTCAGTTTATGTTATCTTGTTTTCCTTCATTTTTACTTAATTTTGTACAAATTTTGAGATCATTTTATATATTTAACAAAAAAAAAATGGGAATTAGGAAGATTAAGAAAAAGCTCAACCTGATTTTCAGGGTTTTTGATCAATTGGGCAACATAAAGTGTTTTCTAGGCCCTCAGTATGCACATTCTATTTCACACTGTTATTGGAGCTTCATGGGTCTGTTATTTGTGTTGAAATTCTTGTTGCTTAATTTTGCTCAGCAGACTGCCTCATGAGGCACTTTGCTTACAGTGTGCTTCAAATTTTTAGTAATCAGAGTGCCTCGTGATCCAGAGTGGCTTGTGATGCAGTTCACGTCGTGAGGTAGTTTGCTTAGCAAAATTCCTCAAGCTGGCCTTTAATTACGAGATAATTTTTGCCATTTCTTGTTGGAAATTGCTACTTTTTAGATCTAATGTAAATTTGATTATTTTTGTATAAATTTTTACTTTTTATTTAATTATTTTGTATCTTTATTTATATTTATTTTTAGAAATCAGCACAAGAAACTGTGGATAATGATTCTTCAGACAGTGTTGCTAAGCAACGACTAGAACAGTATAACAAGTGAGTTGACTTGGTTTAATTTTTTTTTTTTAATGTTCCACTGAAGTAAACATGTAATTGTCACTTGGAAAATGACAAAATTTATTTTAAAATAACTTGCTTATCATGAAGACATTAAACTTATAAAAATTAATGTATTAAAAAAAGCATTAACACCTAATTTTTCATCACTAAATGCTAAAAATGTATAAAAAAAACTTTCAAAATTTTGAAAGCCTTTACTGTTACAGATGTAAGAGTTGTTTGAGTTGGTGTTGGTCCCCTCCACCTTTTGATGGAAAACCCAAAGAAAGTATTCTGCAGTATGTTCTGTATGAGCATTTAGAGGCATAATATTTTCCCCAATGTGTTCCCCATCCCCAGTGCTAAAATTGTAGTTAAAATGGCTAATTCCTTTCATTCTCAAAGGATCTGTGTATTGCCTGACCCACTCCCACCTTTAAAAATTGGTCGGTACCATTGAAGCCTTTATAATGTTTTTATAATTTGGTACATAGTGTAAAAACTTTTGTAGTTAAGATGATTAATTCCTTTAATTAGAAAGGTATCTGTACTGCCCTCTGTCGATTTTATTTTATGGTCTTCCTACCAATTTAGATTCAAGATTCAAAAACTTCCAATTCAATCATTTTGTATTATGTGATAAAGTTATAAACCAAAGCTAATTAACATTCTACAACCTTTTGGAATTTTGATTAACTCGTTGACTCCCAGGGACGTGATTTCACGTCCATGTGTGTGCGTATGCTGTGTCGTTGATGCAAGTTCATCACATGTTTTTTAAGAAAAAATATCTCAGATTTGTGTTATATCCTGCTCAGATTACATTACATGTCACCACCTAGAGTATGGTTGGAGAAACATGTAATGTAATGTAGTGTAGTTGTATTAGGTAGTTCGATTTATATAGCGCCTTATACAATAGAGTCTCAAGGTGCTGTGGACCAGTTGTTACACATTCATATGACTTTCTACGCCCCTAAGGGTCACGTCATGTCCTGCTGCCCAATACAGGTGCTCATTGATCTGTCCACTGCAGGGGATGTATGGACCAGTACACCAGGGTAACCCCCTACTCGTCTCGAAAGATGTACTGGGTTCTTTGTAGTGCACACAAGCCATATGTATACACTGGGCCTACAGTTTATAGTCCTTATCCGAAAAGACTTGTTCCACCACCAGAGCCATGGTGCGAGCGAGCCTTGAACCCATTCCGTTGTTATTGCTATGGTTCACGGTTCCCTGCCTTAACCGCTCGGCCACACAACTCGCAAAAATATATTTAATTTTTTGAGCTGTGGAAAAATATTGAACAAGACATAGATAAGTTCAATATTTTGCCACAGCGAGTAAAATATTTTTCGGTATCCTCCGAAAATAGGCATTCAATATTAGAATTATACTCACATAGTTTACTTCCAAGTTCTGATTTGTCAGAGATAAGCAAATACCTCTGCCTAAGCTAGGTTGCTTCCTCTTCCTGGCCTACAAAATAAATCTTAAAATCCATGTCCTCTGCATAGGTTTATATTTACTAACACATTAACAAAAATTCTTGTAGCTTTATGACTATTACAGCTGTCTTTAATACAGTAGAAGTTCTTTAGAATCAACCATAGTCAATTGAAAAAAAAAAAACAGGCTTTTAACAGGTGGTTCTATAGGCTTAGTTGTGCGTTCGGCATTATACAGGTCACAACTTTTGCCGCGTCCTTTACGCACATCCAGTTTCTTAGATAAACAATCATCGCGTGGCGAAATCAGGTAACATCGGCTTAAGAGATTCGATATTAAATGTGTACGGTTCAATACTATATAATATTGAACAGTCAAAATGACATAATTGAATAATAATGTATTATATTGTACTAGCTATTAAAGATGTATTGTCACTTGAAAAATGACAAAAAATGGATTTTAAAATTAACTTGCTATTTTAAAGAAATACATAAGTTATGACCATGAAACTAGGAATTAGGGTATTTAAACAATATTTACCCATATTTTGCATTGTTACATGCTAAAAAATAGCCGAAAACATCAAAAAGGCTGGAAACCTCTTAAATTTTGGTCATTCTTCACTGTAAAAATCTTATTAAACAATTTTTAAATATACAAATTTCTAGTCCCAAGTTCTTAAATTTGATGTTACTTTGATATGAGCAAGTTAATTTAAAAATTAATGTTGATTATTTTTTGATCATTTTCAAGTGACAATACATCTTTAAGAGATGTAAGCACAAATTATTGCACACTCTATTTTTTCAGGGTATTAGCCTTTTTAAATATCTAGATGTTTAAATTGTTATAGCGCCCTCTATTTTAGAGCATGTTGGTAATTAAAAAAACATGTGTTGTAGTGGCAGTGAATGATATACAATTTTGAGTATCTGTAATGAGTTGTGAATATTGTTCATTGTGGGAGTCTTTATTATTATAAGTGAATTTAATGGGAAGATGAGTTATTAAAATATAATTGAAGGATTTTACATTGGCACCGAATAGTCGGTTTACATTTTTAACAATACAAGATGCAACATTGTGTTTTTATAAAAAGAAAGCGATAACATTTGCCTTCCATTAAAAAGTATGAAGTTAGAGATATAACATAATCAATAAAGACATTTACATAAAATTAGGAATATTACTTCGAACAGTTTGATAAATGTTCAAAATGTACCTCCACCAACGCTGTTCTGGCTTATGAGAAAATTTGATTATAATCAGAAGTTCTTTCCTTCTCTGTGAAGAAAATTTAAGAAATAAAACAACATAACTAACCCCTGAGTGCTTTGAGCTAGTGGTTCAGTGACTTTACCATAGATGTATTATTTTAAAGGCTAGTTAGTAAACTTCCACAGAATACATAGTCCCAAAGTGCATTCCATCTATCGAATCCAACCTATCAAATCATGGTACATTCTAACGCTGTTGCTATGTTGAAATTGCGCCCCAATCTTTCATAAAAGTTTGATCATTTATTTATTAATAAATTGAAGTAAATTTAATCCAAATATAAAGACATTCACAACACAAAATATAAGTGACATATGTAAATTGTATGACAAAAGAATGTTAAAATTACAAAAATTATAAAACGGTTATTATTATTTAGCTTATATGTTTGTGACAAAGGCTCACGACTCTAAATAGTAGGCGCCTACATGGAACTGAAATTCTACAGTGTTAAGTTCACTATCTACCTTTAAATAATACAGTAAATCTATGGACTTTACAAATCTTTATTATTGTGATAGCCTTTGTGTCTTAAAAAGTAGCATATTATTGTCAAAACAAGAATAAGCCACCATATTTCGATTCAATATTTTAACATTAGTTTAATATCATCATCATTACCACTTTTTATACAGTCAGATAATATAGATGGCGCTGTTACATGTTTTAATGATGCCTAGCGAAACCAACAATCTAGAATACAAAGAATGTGTGTCTAAAACTCTCTATCATTGTCACTAGCTACCAATGAGAAATTTTAAATTGGTGCTAGTCAATTAATTTAAATTTAATTTAAATTTAATTAATCAATTTAAGTGTCTCCCAAAAATATTTAGAGTTGGTCTTGGCCTAGCCTAGTAGGAGCAAATCGGTTGTCCCTTAAAAAAATACCAGCTCTGCTCAGTTTTAAATAGGCCTAAAATAAATATATAATAATATAGATATTTTTACATATTTTTTAAATTTTTCCTGTGTTGTGATTTTTTATTGTTATACATCGCACATTTACATTTATGCAAATTTGATCGACAAAGTAGCCGACATAAAATCTCCTGATTTTTTTTACTTCTCAAACTTGGGATCTCAGTGAATTTAATTGGTCAATGTAGACAGATTGCAAGTTTTGTTTGGTCAATGTGACATCACTGTCATTAATTAATCGGGTCATTACGGCTAGCTCTAATAATGCCAGGTTCATTCAGTTAGTTGTTACCAGTTGGCATGAGTCATAATCTCACTGGATTTTTAAAAAAGAGAATATTTTACCAAAACCATTGGTAACATGTTAAATGTTAAATTTTGCTTTTGGATTGCTTTTACACTTGAATTATTTTTTATGGTTAGTTATGGTAAAACTTCTTGTAAAATAACCCATGTTATTTAAGGTCACAACTCATGAATTGCCCAATTGACCAATGAAGGCCATTCTGTAATGACTCTGTAAGTTTACCCGAGACGCACTGTCCACATTGAATTTTCCTGGCTGGTTAAACCTGCTTGGTAAGTTTTCGTGAGCGGATTTCACTCAGGAAAGCTAACCGTCGACTCAGGAAAGCTAACCGTTGGCTGGGGTAAGGTTTACGGAGTGAGATTTTTATCAACTGTCCGCACAAGACTTTCTCCAGTCAAACTAACCGGTTAGTCTGTTAGTGTTACAGAAATAAGCCCACTGCAAATGAGGCTTTAAATAAAAAAAGATGGGTGATACTAAAATTGTAGATTCCTTTATTATTTGCTTTACAACAGAAACAGCACTATGAGAAAGGCCTTCATGAAGGACAGCTGAAGCTATCAGTCAAATCAGCTAATATTTTTTTGGTTTGTCAAAATCGAATTGTTTATAACATATTTTTACATTGTTTCAAGACTTGGACTCTAAAAAATGCATGAAATTCATTTTCTATAGTGTTTACTATGTTATACTTTCTTACATGAAATGTAGTGAATTACATTAAATTTACTACCAAGATACATTATACAGCTGCTTTCAGATTTATTATGAAATCTTTATTCCTCAATATTCTGAATGTTTTTAATGTACGCTTAGCCATCATATTTTACGATTATAAGAAAATGTACAATCATCTATATTCTCTCCTATGCCATTATTTTACCTATAGCACTGACATTTATTGAAAGAAACCATTAAATATAAAATTCAAATTGCTTGTTTTATAGTTTTAATAACATTATAAACAAAAATGAAACCTTCTATAAAATGTATTTTATAGTATGATTATTCTGTAGTAGTAATATTGCTAAAAGAACAGTGTAACACAGTTAATACATTTTAGAAACAAAACAATTTTTGGTTAATATTTATTTCTATGGGTGAAGCCTATACAAAATAGACTGGGACTTCATTTCAAACTTGTTTTGGTAGACAACCATCATCGTTAGTGTAACGATTGCTATGTAAATACAGTCTGTGCAACACATGCAAAAAGCAATGACCCATTACAAAAGAACAAATACATTGATATGAACATATAAACTAAAACTTAAAGCTGTGAGAACAAAATCAAACAAACCAGAGTGACAAGGTCACATTAACATGAAAAAGCTACTAGGGAGGGATGCTACATATATATCACTTATTTGATTCAAAAAAATGAGAGGTAGTAGTATTATAGTGTCAGAGGTCCCAAGTCTCCTGAAAATGGCGGGAGTCTCCTGATTTTTTTAGTCATCTCTGCCCTCTTAAAAAAATGCATTTTTCTCCTGAAAATTTTAAGTGTCTCCCAAAAATATTCATAGTGGGACTTGGCCTAGCCTAGGAGCAAAATCGGTTGTCCCTTCAAAAAATACCAGCTTTTCTCGGTGTTAAATACAGTTTATATACAATAATATAGATATTTTTAGATATTGTTATGTCCTTTTTTGTTCTGTTTTTTATTGCGACGCATCGCACATTTGCATTTACGAAAATTTGATTGACAAATCAACCAACATAAAATCTCCTGATTATTCACTTCTCAAACTTGAGACCTCTGTGGTGTAAGTATTAGCACCCAACAATATTTTAAATTGATGAAATTGTTTAGTGATTCTAAAATATTGAATAGCCCCCTCTATAGTTGCTACTATTACCGCTCTACTTCTGAACCAATTTATGGCTTTTTAATAGCCAACTGTTCATTCACTGTGCGTATTTACCTAGATTTAGACCGCTTTTCCAGTGCATTAGTTACATTTGACCCCATTTATAATCATTGAGTTGTCCAATCAATCAAAGACTAATGTGTATGAAGGTAGAGGGTTGTTTCTGTTTAAGTACAGCAAACACTTCTCCAATTAATAGGTCCACCTGACGTATTTATCAGCACTTTACGCAAAGTAAACTTGATGAAATCATTTCAGAGTTACATTCCATGCGCATCTCGATTATAAACGCAAGGTGTTTATCAATTGAGCTCCCTCTGTTTATACAATCGATTCAAAACCATCGTTTGTAAGAGCACTCAAAAATACCAATAATTATTATCTGTAACTTGAAGATCCACAGTTTGTCTCTGCATCAATAGTGAATTACTGCTAATGTCAATATTTTCCAACCCTTATTCGGTTTTCAATAGAATTAGCTGTTGATGTTAATGAGTTTCGTCGCGATTTGTAAGCATGACCATCACTTGTTACGTCCTAATGATTTCAATGTATAATTTGTTTCAACTGGCGGAAGGAAGGTAATTTGAGTTCAGCTCAGGCATTTTGATCACGCATACCTAATAGTCGTGTGGATTTGATGTCATTTATGGAAGTTGATTTTAATCATCATACAATGTTGTAAATTTTGTGTAATAAGAAAAGCAAATCTATTCAAATTGTTTTGATGAAATAAAAAAAAACCATCATGTAATTTCTATTTTATTACTGATTTTTTCATTTTGATGATAATGGTATGAATGTGGTGATGATTATAAAAATTATAATAATCAAATATCATAATTTGTTTTGGTGGTGGTGGTGGTAGTGATGGTATTGGTTTTAGTGGTGGTGGTAGTGATTGTATTGGTGATGGTTGTGGTGGTAATGGTAGTGATGGTGTTGCTGGTGGTTGTGATGGTAGTGATGCTATTGGTGGTTGTGGTGGTGGTGATGGTATTACTGGTGGTTATGATGGTGTTTGTGATGGTAGTGATGCTATTGGTGGTTGTGGTGGTGGTGATGGTATTGCTGGTGGTTGTGATGGTGTTTGTTATGGTAGTGATGCTATTAGTGGTTGTGGTGGTGGTGATGCTATTGGTGGTTGTGGTGATGGTGATGGTATTGATGGTGGTTGTGGTGGTGGTAGTGAAGGTATTGGTTGTGCTATTGATGGTATTTTTGGTGGTTGTGATGTTGGTGGTAGTGATGGTGGTATTGGTGATAGTGGCAGTAATGTTTGTTATGAAGATTGTAATAAAATTTGGTTGTGATAAATCTACATCATTTCTTAATGCGTTGTTTTATGATATGTTGTTTATTGCAAACCATAGATTTATCTTGGGTTCAATGAGTTTGATTCAAAGCACCTTGACATTGTCACTGACAACATGTTTATGAATTTGAGTTCAAGTTTATTATTAATTTTTATGAATTGTAAACTATGAAAACATTACTGCTATTAATGTTATTAAATTTCAAATTCACAACTAAAAAATAGGATTGGATTGGAATATTTCAACGTGATGAACCAAGAATAACCCATTAAATCCAAAGACCTGTTTTCAATAGGGTGGCTTTGGTTGGGATTGAGCAGTGCATCATGAGGCAATCCCCTACTTTTTTGTAGTGTTATTTTCATTTTTTTTTTCAGTTTCAACTTTCAATTTTATTCACTATAGATGCCATCCACAGCAATTATCTACATCAAAAATATAATGTAATAATAATATAATATAATGTATACATATACAACAATATTATACAAAATGAAATTAACATATTTACTTTACACTTACAAGTTTTATATCGGAGGAGAGGGAAGAAAGCGGGTTAATATTTAAATTATGTGTGTTATGAGTAAAAGAGAGTGGGGGGAAAGAATGAAAAAAAAAAAGAAGAAATCTTAGCATGAAATAATTGTCGGTCATTGCTAATGAACATAGCCATAGTTACTGCATTTTCTATTGTACACATGAGCCCTGTTGCACATAGGACCAACTGCTTAACATCCCATCCAAAAGACCATATGCTATTATCTTGTATTTACCAAAACAAACAGAGTAGAAATGTATTTGAAGCAGCCCAGTGCACAATTCAGTACCTATACCACCAGTTTTAAGCTGACAAGCTAAACGGCAATCTCTCAAATTATAATAAAAAGGGCCTACTAAAAAAAATGTGGTCTTACCACAAAATAAGTCTCATTGTAGGTGAGATCAAATTGAGATAATCACCAAAATAGGTTTGAAGTCAAATTTTTGAAAAATTTAGTTTTAATCAATTATGAGTACTATGGTACTTATATATTTAATTATAATATACTTTTTAGGTTTTCATGTAGGAAAGTGTCCTTCATGCAGGTTTTCTGAGATTTATAGTCTTTTAATTGTTTATTTTTCAATTGCTTTATGGACAATTTTCTCAAAACTGTGTTTCCATACATGAAAACTTCAAATGCTCATATATATATGGATCTACATATCCAATGAATGTCATTTAAAGTGTAGGTTACAGCTTACATTATCCTTTATTAGAAGGCATCAATAACTCAATTTTGGATTTTTTTACCATGAGACTCATTTTGTGGTGAGACCTCACAAATTATAATTCCTGACTGACAGAATTAATTTTAAATTTTAAAGAATGTTGTGCTTGGGAAACACAGCTTTTTTAGGCCTTTAGTGAAAGTCTTAGTTCATTTATTCTATTACTTTTTGACACCAAAATATCAAAGTTTAAAAGTCCATGCTTACCATAAGCAATTACATTTTTTCCTAAGACCTACTTTTAATCTTCTGGAAAACAGTGTTATAGATTACAATTTCAGTACACAAAACTATAGTGATTAAAATAATTTTATGGGCAATTTAGTTAATAAAAAGAATTTGCAGTTGTTTCATATGAAATAAAATATATGTCTTTAATATGGTTTTTATCAAGTATAAATTAATGTTGATTTATATAGCATAAATAATATATTAATTGTGAACATTTGTTGGCCATATTTTATACTATTTATTCTTTCCTTAAACCTTAATTTGAGAATTATAATAATAACAAATTTGCAAGAATCTTAATATAATTTCTCAAATACACAAGTGTCAAATACCATAAAATGGCACTTACCTGTTTGTCTCTCTCCAGCCAGGTGTACAAATGGGTACCATATTGGAAAAAATACTGGAGAGAAGCATTTACCTCAGTTGGCTAAACTGCTGGTAGTTGCTGTGCAGTGGAGATTTGCTGGTCCCTGGCTCGATCTAATACATGACCACTCTCATTCCATTTCCACTGGAGGGTCAAAATACAAGTTAATAGTGTCACCATCTCGCATGAGAAAGTTGTTGATCCCATGTAGAACATTGCTTATGTACATGTTAAAGATCTTAATCTTAACAGGCTTAAGCCCCTCCCCCTTAACAGGCTTAAGCCCCTCCCCCTAAAATTGATCAAAATGTCTTCTTTTTGGGGGGGGGGGAGGTTTAATGGGAATAGACTAATAAAAATAGATGCACAGCAGCTGTATAAGATACTGGAAAATTTCGGGCCTGTCATTGCTAGCAGCAGGTTTTTTAGCTGATCCGATCAGCTCTTGTTACTGGACGAAATCATAATCATCTTATTTCTTTCTGTCAATTTTTGTGCAACGGATTCCTCAAAATTCACTCAAGCTATTAAAATGAAAATTTCAGATATCATAGAACATGGTCAGGAATGGTTACATAAACAATTTCATTGTCGAAGTTTACGCGTGACGTCATTTACGCGTACAAATGCGTTTTTCTTTAAACGTTAATAACAACCTAACCAATTAACGTTTGTAGCTCATATTATTTTAGCATAAACTTAAGGTAAATGTTGAAAGTTACGTAACTAAAAATGTGTGTAATGTGTAACAACGCGCGCGTTAAACTTTTAAAATTGTCAAAATCAAATTTTTATTCTATTTAGAGCACATTTCAGACCATTGTGAGTATTTCACTTTTTTTATTAATTTTACGCGCTCGTGCGCATTCCTGCGCGTGTAGCACGCACTTATGACTAAAATAACGTTTTTGCAACACTTTTGGGTTCCTGATACTGTATTGACAAATTAGAATGTTTTTCAGTCACTTTAAGTGCACTGACAGTGGTCTACAGGAGCGTCAAAGTTACGAATACGTGCGTGCGCATTTACCAAAAACAGTGAAATTATGCTAAAAATATGCATGTTTTTGATCAGTAATAGCTACTAAACGGCACGGGGACCCTCAATTTTTATTTCATATTATGAAAGCATATGACATGTAGATATGACATGGAGGGTCGTTGAGGTGGTCAGGACATGATGACGTCATCAATTTTTAACATTTTAAAAAAGTTTACTTAAAAAAGCATGTTTTTAAAACTATTGTATATTAATTTGAAGTTACCTCGGTAACTGGTCGTCGGTTTTCTTCAAAATTTTGATATTTTAGAGTTAGGATATTTCTCTTAGACCATTCTCTTGAGCTTAATTTTGACTACGCTAAAATGATTAAATTGTGACGTCATCTACGCGCACAAATTTTGCTTGTACCCTATTACGTAATCAACCATATCTTCATAAAAAATTACCATTTGTCAATCATAAGTAGAGACAGTAAACTTTAAGTCCATGTGCACATTCAGGTCCCCTAACATCCAGGGTGCGCGTGTACGTGAGTGTTAAAATTTTCCAATGAAAAAGAGAAATTTTAATTTCAAATCGAAAATCTTTGAGGCCAAATTTCGGCTCTTTGGTCCTGTGTTCGAGTTTTTATGGATATAATATTCTGAAAGAATTTTAAACGTAGATATGATTCCATGTATGGAAAATGCAAATATGTCATTATGACGTCGCCATATTTGCATTTTAATTTAACATAGTAAAAATTTAATGGTATTTGATCATATTAATTTTCGGCATATCTGCGTTATTACTGGTCAAATTTCATTCAAAATGCAGTATGTTTTGGCGGAAAAAATTCTCTTTCTGGAAAGTACAATTCTTTTCCATTCACTTTGCATTTTGACTACGTCATAGTGTAAACGTGAATTTAACTAAAAGCAGCTGCGGATCAGCTAACTCATCAAAAGTGACAAGTTCATGTCTAGTTTTTGTCTAGTTTTTTTTTATTTTGCTTGTCAAATCCGAAATTGGTATTTAAGATCCCCCTAACATTATAGCATTTTCCCAAACGCTAGGTATTCTACTGTACTTTTATTTTACAAAAGGCAATGAAAGCAGGAATAATCTGCTCTTGAGGACTGTATACACGTAATGCATATGGACATTACAATGCAATTTCATAATAAACACAGTAGTTAAATTCTATTAATGGGTAACATTTCACCTTGCTAATTTTGTTAAGTATTTACAGTACTAGGTTTTGAAAGAGCATACCGTAGTTCATAAACCCCATTGAGGAGGAGTTAAATGTCAATTTGAAAAATAATTGGCGTAGGAGTGGATATGGATGATAGCGGTTCAATTTATACAGTTGACTTTAAAGAATACAGTTGTTAAGATATTGTAGTGTTGCATTCTGTATTATCCCTTAAAAAAAAAATAACATCCTCCAACCAGGGTTGACATAGTAGATAATGGTAGTGAAAAGGTAGATAACAGGATAAAACATATGAAAACTATCATTCACACACAACATTAACATTATTATCCTATTATGACCAAAACTCATAAATGTGAGGTGTCACCACGAAATGAGTCATGTTGTACAGAAAACCAAAATTGAATTATTGTTGTATTTGGATAGAAGAGATTATAAGCTTTAAATTGGTTTTTAAA